>CAUYQU010071642.1:0-60950 GCA_963574635.1 Cheracebus regulus | reverse complement strand
TAGGTATACACGTGCCATGGTGGTTTGCTGCACCCATCAACCCGTCATCTACATTAGGTATTTCTCCTAATGCTATCCCTCCTCTAGCCCCTCACCCACTGACAGGCCCCGGTGTGTGACCTGTGTCCATGTGTTCTCACTGTTCAACGCCCACTTATGAGTAAAACTTTTAATTGATGTATACTTGACAACAATGGTGACACCAAACAACAACAAATGTTTGCCATCTGTTAAGCAGTAAGTAGGCTGCCCAGGAAATATTGATCACTCATACTCAAAATAATTGCTGTTATAAATACTTCAGCATGGATGGACTGTCCCACATATAAATGGTTTGCCAATAAAGCATATGAGGTTGTAATCCTTAAAAATGCAACTGGTGGGGGATCTTATGTCTGAGTGGCACTACCAATAGAGTTGAATATTTAATAAAAGATGCAGTCACATTAGTTTCAGGCACCATGTGGACATTTCCTGTCTCCAATTATTAGATGGGTGTAAAAGTAATTGCAATTTTTGCCATTGAAAGTAATGGCTTTGGGAGGCCAAGATGGGCAAGTTACCTGGGGTCAGGAGTTTGAGACCAACTTGGCCAACATGGTGAAACACAGTCTCTACCAAAAAAAAAAAAAATTAGCCAGGTGCTCGTAATCCCTGCTACTCAGGTATAGGAGGCTGAGGCAGGAGAATCACTTGAACCAGGGAGGCAGAGGTTGCAGTGAGCCAAGATTTTGCCACTGCACTCCAACCCTGGTGACAGAGTAAGACTCTGTCTCAAAAAAAATTGGCAAAAACTACAATTAATTTTGCACCAACCAAATATCTTGGTAACTGCTACAGATACACAACAATATGCACATACCCACATATGCACACATACAGGTACACACCTCCAGTGATCCTTAAATGGTGGAATTTTGAAATTTGAAGGAAACAAACATTTATCAACAAGTTTTACTTTTCTCCAGTCACAGTGGTATATTAATTTCTTATGTACAGGATTTCGGGTGCTGTGAGGTACTAGTACATATAATACAGACGAGGCCAATGCACTCAGAAGAACATTTGGGAATGAATCATTGTGTTAACTGTTGAAGAAACCAGCCAGACATCATGCCCTGTCAAGTCTGTAACAACCTTTCCAAAGCATTTCATGAATACCCTCAAAAATTTTAAGCATAAAAACAGACTAACCAGCGAACTGAAGCATATGCCAGAGTCCATTTAATGCTTTAATGTGATTAAATGGCCAACAGATGCCTTTAGGAAATGGTAATAGAAAATACAGGGAAATATAAACAATGGCATCTTCCAAGGGTAAATCTTGGCTTAGGCAAAAGCAGAACTAGTTAGCGTAGAAGAACATGTTTACATGGAGCTGACTAGAAGCAGAAAAGAATATAAGTCCACTGTATTTTTAATGGAATTATATTTCCCTTGAAATCACAAGCCTGGCTTGCAAAAGCCTTTGACTGCTTGACCCTTAAAACAAATTTCTAACCCTGACTTCTAACCCTGCCCTGGTGGAGAGTAGGAGGCAAAAACTGTGGCCAGGCATAGTGGCTCATGCCTGCAGTCTCAGCTACTTGGGAGGTTGAGAAAGGAGGAGTGCTTGATCCAAGAAGTTTGAGGCTATAATGATCTATAATTGTAACACTGCACTCCACTCCAGCTTGGGTGGAGATAAAAATAAAAATAAAAATCTACCAAAACTGTGCAAACCCTCAATTAGGGAATAGTCTCAAAGAACCACTTCCAAATAATAAGGAATAAATCTCTAAAAGAGTTACTCCAGAAAGTGTAACAGTTGAGCTAACCAAAGAACAAACTCCATGTTGGAACAAGGACTCTGTAAATCCTGCCACCAAATATAATTCTGTGGACAACTGACCACCATATATTTACCATTCCTTTCTTATTAGAATGGGAGTTTTCTTTAAGGTTATTCTCCATATTGAGTATGGAGTAGATATAGCACATAACTTGTCTTTTTGGCTATAAGTGACTGGACCATAAGGAAAAACTTCTAACATCCGGTACATCTTCCAGAAATCTTAGACTCTGAACTGGTTAGTCTCCTTTGGAAAGAATAGGTATTCTATATAGAGTTCTATATAGACTCCCACCTCCCTGGGTAGGTAAAAGTCTAAAGCCAGAGAGGCAGGTTCTAGCAGTCTACTAATTTCCCCCAATATTCTTTCTCCTCTTATTTTTCTTAATAATAGAACCCAGGAGGTTTAGCTGGACACATGGCAACTCAATTAGAGGACATTTCCCTACCTCTCTTGCAGATATGTGTGGCCCTGTGACCAAGTACTGAACAACAGAATGTGAGCAGAAGTGAACTTCTGGTCACATCCTTCAAAAGAAGGTTGCTTCCCCCTTCACTTCCTTCCTCCTTTTCCTGATGGCTGGGAGATGGCAAACAAGGCGTGCAGACACTTTGGACCAGAGATGGAAGCTATGCACACAAGACAGCAGAACTGCCTAGCCAGCCCTGGGCCATTCATTCCTATACTGTTATGAGAGAGAAATACTTTTCTATCTTATTTAAATCACTGTAATATAGGACTCTTCATTATACCAATCTATCTAGAGAGTTGTAAAGGTAAGAGTTTAAGAGTGTAGACTGAGGTTAGATGGCCCAACTCTGAGCCAAGGTTATGCCACTTACTAACTGTTTGGTCTTGGACAAGTTGCTTAGTCTCTTTTTGCTTTTTCTCATCTGTATAATTGGGATAATACGAGTATTAATATTATTATTGCTATTACTGTCATTATTATTTTTGAAGCAAACTTCCCACTTAACACTTACTCAGCTAAAAGCTTATAATTTAAAAATATGTGAAACATCTTTTTAAAAACTCGTTGGTGCCTATGAGTAAATTAAGATAATTTTAAATTTCACAATAATCCTTGAATCTTAATTTTGTGTTAAATTTCATTAAAAGGATTGGTGTCAGGTGGCATTCTCCTATACTAACACTTTGTGAAGAGATTGGGACTGCTTCAAATCATATGTCATATCAAATAAATAATGATATAAAGACAAATCTCAATTAATACATTTATCAAAAACTGTACTCTACACCCTTGCTGCATCAACAACCAAAGTTTACTTTTGTTAAAAATATATAACTTCAAATTGCAGGTACTGTGCAATCATCTGAGATGATATTCTAAGATAAAGTGTGCAGTTTCCCTGGTCTTGGAGTCAAATTTTCTTAATTTTCTTTACATTTAAATATGTTGTTTTTTTAAAATTTATGAAAATAAAATTATATTGTTCATAAACTTTACTTTCAAGTTGCAATAATAAATGCTTGCTAACCTGTTTATAGTCTCTAATTGAATCCACCTATGTCTAATGACCGAGTATATATAGGGCCTGAGTTATAGGTGTTTATTACGTATTTATTGCATTAACAGATGGACAGAAATATGAATGCAACTGACACATGAAACAGAGTCAAAAGGATGGAGCTGGGATTCTAGCCTTCTTTGAAATATGCTCTCAACAGCGGAGCTCACCTGTCATAACCATAAATGTATGGCATTGAAACATGGTTGAAAATTAGACATGAGGTAGAATAAAGGGCCTGGCAGTCTACATGCACACACCACAGCAGAAGAGTAAAGGCTTGCCTCCCACCATTAATGCAAGTTAAATGCATGCAACCAAGTGACATATGGAATATGATCTGCTGCAAAATATTCATTCCTTTACATGCCTTAAAGTTACAAATTGCACCTCTCATTGAAGCTTTACTAGCAATTATTTAGAGCTGAATAATTTTTCAAAGATTACTCACTGATCACATGCTATACATCCACAGTTAAGCTCCAAGCATGCCAAAAGGAGCTTAATTCTGCCCAGAAATGCTAATGCTTTCAAAACTGAACATTGAAACTACTAAGGCATTGTGAGATTGAAAGTTAATATTCATTTTTAGTTCAAGCATATTCTAACAATGTAAAAATTGGAAACCTATGAAGCATACTTTATCTATGACATGACAGTCCTTTCTATGTTTAGTCTCACATTTTTACACGTTAATAATACTTTTAAAATACTCTAAAGAGAGGCCAGGTACAGTGGTTCACACCTGTAATCCCAGCTCTTTGGGAGGCCGAGGTGAGTGGATCATTTGAGGTCAGGAGTTTGAGACCAGCCTGCCTAATATGGCAACACCCCACCTCTACTAAAAATACAAAAAATTAGCCAAGCATGGTGGCATATGCCTGTAATCCCAGCTACTTGAGAGACTGAGGCATGAGAATCTCTTGAACTTGTGAGGCAGAGATTGCAATGAGCTGAGATTATACACTGCACTCTAGCCTGGGTGACACGTGAGACTTTGTCTCAAAAAAATTAACAATAATGATGATAAAATAAGAAGCAGACTTAAAAGTCAGTATCTTATGATACTTGTTAATGACACAGAGAAAAATGTAACTTTACAGTAAAGAAACCCAGCAAACACTACCCTCATCATGCCAGCAAGAGAAACACATAACTTCTGTAGCATTCTTGCCACAAATATACAACTTCATTTAATCATCAGAAAACATTATATAATTCCAAACTGTAAGGCATTCCACAAAATAACTGACCCTCACTCTTCAACATGTCAAGGTCATGAAAGATAAGGAAGGACTGTGGAATCATTACACATCAGAGAAGAATAAGAGGCTTGATAACCAAAAGTAATGTGGGTCTTTAAATTGAATCCTGAAACATTAAAAAAAATTAATGGAAAAACTAGTGAAATCTAAATAAGGTGTTCAGTTAAGTAAATCAATTGTACCAAGTTTAATATCTTAGAAATACTAAATGTACCATGGCCATGCAAGATGTTAACATTAGAAGAAACTGGGGAAGATTATTTAAAAAGTTTCGGTGACTCTAAAATTAATTTTAAAATTTAAAATGAAAAGATTAGCAACATTTGATAGTTGTATTTTGGTGCTCTCTTGAGGGTAAAAAAATGCATTAACAATAGAATCATATTCTAACCTATCAGAAGTTTTGTGTGAAGTTTCCTACAGCAGAGTAATGGCTCTGTGTAGTCACATCTTACGGGCATTCATCATATCCCATTACACGGATTGTGATCCACAAGCATTTGCTCTATAAAAATCGTGGGAATTATGGGAGAACAGTCAATAAGCTGAAGAAGAGATAAGGTTACACCTAACTCTAAAGAGCATCTCCTAAAGAGTTGACAAGGAGAAAGAGAAATTCCATTTATAGAGAACCTGGTTATGCCAAGCCCCAGGGTAGGAACTTCAGATGCACTATGGCACTAAATCTTTGCAGCTATCTGAGGTAGATATTATCATTCTCATTCAACAGATGAGGAAACAAAGGTTTGGAAAGTTTGGAGGAAGCTTTTCTTGGAGGCACACAGCTTAATAAGTAGAACAAATAAAGTCTAAATCATGGGTTTATCTGACTGAAAACCCATGCTTCATGGACTGAAAAATAAAACAAAATAGAACAAAACACACTGTACTAAGAAACAAAGATTGTGTTTGTGAAACATTTATGGACCAATTAAATCTTCATCAGGGGATACTCTTTTTGTCATGGCTACGGATGGCATCTCTAAACATAACCAGCTGCACTTTAAAATGCTTACAGTTGCTCAAAAGTGAGACTAAGCAAGAGTGTAAATAAATCAGGCCAAATGCATCCCCTCCCCCTGAAAAAAGCCTTTCTATACATCTTTCCACCTCATGCAGGGTCACTCATATAATTTCTACTTTTGGATAATAGTACATTAGGAAATCACGTATTAACTTAAGATTTAAAACAAATATCCATGGTAGGCAATGAAAAAATATTTATACATTTGTGCCTGTCATCAAGAAAAATATTTGCCTTATGATTTTCAAAATCATCAGTACTCATTTGTCATGTGTTTTTAGTTCTTCAAATCAGTTTACAGTTTATGACATTTATTCATTTTTGTTCAGTGGATTCCTTTAACAGACATTTGTTTAACATCTATGGGAGCCTGCCACAGCCCCTGTCCTCATGGAGTTCTAGAAGAGAAAACAGATATGTAAACATATGATTGCTATAGTGGGTGGTAAATGCTGTAAGGAAGATTGTTCTGGACACAGTGTTGGCACAAAAGAGCATGGTCAACTCAAAATGCTTTAGTTTGAACTTGAAGTATATTGAAGTTCACCAGGAGGATAGGAGGTTGACAGGTTTTCTAAGCAGAGGAAACAAGTGAGACAGGGGAAGTGGGGCCTAAAGCAATTGATCCTCTCATATACTCCCGCCTGCAAAGCAGTGGGCATCCTTTATCTCTGAGACTTACGACCCTGATTTATGAATTGCAAATTTTTCTTCCAGGCTGTGAATGTCAGCTTGCAATTCAGTCCTTAGCCATAAAATACACAAGACAGGCTGGGACAGATTGGGAATGGGTTTTGTCTAATTGCATTTGGGGACTGCGTAAAGCATATGGTGTCAGTTACAAAACTCTGAAGCAGTTTGTTCAGAACCCAACACAGCCATATCAGTTCCAGCTCTGATATTGTCAGTTATCATCAAGCATGCCCAGTAAGGTGCTGGCATTTTCCTGGGGAAAATATGCTATCATCTTTGCCACGCAATGCAAAATTAGGGGTTGTCTGTCTTAATGGAGGAACTTAAGACACCATGGCCCCAGTTATAAAATAAGGTATATTGAAGAAATGTCAAGATATAAGAGTGTCATTTTAGCTTGTCTTACATTCCTCCTGGTTTTACTTTAGCTCATTATTTCCTGAACTTGAAAGCTGTTGCTGTGATTTGATCATTACTGTTAAGCAGTTGTCACAATTCCCTGTGTAGGATAAAATGACTCTTTCATTCAAGGCCAAGTCTGGCAAATCTGTTCTTATAGATCACATATTTCTAAGTGTCCAAGGTTTTCACTTTAAAAAGCTGATGCTGTGATACTACCCCAGGTTGCCTCTCTCCACTCTGCTGAAGTCACCGGGTTTCCCTCCTCTGTCACATGCTCAGCAGATCTGCCTTCTGCCATTGATTCTCAACAATCCACAGCCACGTGGTATTTCAAGCTGATCTCCAGAATAGGTAATGTATCTGTCTTGGCACAGCTCTTCTGGAATACTGCTGTCCCAATCAGATATGCTTGCCTGGCCTAGCAGAACTGAGCTAACACTGCTTTAAAGTCAGAGGCCTGGCTTTGTTTCAGAATTTTGTAGTTGTTACTCTGCCCAGATTGAATACTATGTGGCTCTTCTGCTTTAGCTTTAAAAGGCCAACTGTGTTTTAAGGCTACACTGAATTGGCTAACTTCAACAGGTCAAAACCAAAATGAATGCAGCATCAGACACTACCGATTCCCAGTGAGTCCCCCTGCCTGGCCTCAGGTGTTCCTTTTAATTGGAAATGTGTATATGACAGAATGGTTTAACAGCTTCAGGCTGCTAATTAGGGAAAAACTACTATCTAGAAGATAAACGATTCAGTAGGTTGGTCATTATTTTTTATCTTTCCCTATGCGATTAATAAAGTTTCAAAAGCCTATTTTAATTGTACTCTAAAAATTTTATGGAAATAAAATGATATAATAATTCTTAGTAAGGTCATATGTTTCTCAAGGTATGTTCCATTAAATACAATTTTTGGGGGGAGTTAGTAAAGTAAAAAAAAGAATGATGTAGATCAACTAAACTTTTTCTTTATTGTGTGTTTTAATTATTTTTATTTTATGGGTACATAGTAGGATACTAATATACCATACTTATAGGATACATGAGCTATTTTGATATAGGCATACAATGTGTAATAATCATATCAGAGTAAATACGGTATTCATCACTTCGAGTATTCATCATTTTTTTTGTGTTAGAAACATTTCAATTGTACTCCGTCAGCTATTTGAAAATGTGTAATATTGTCGACTGTAGTCACTCTATTGTGCTATCAAATACTAGATCTTATTTATTCTATGTAACTACATTTTTGTATACATTAACCATCCCCATTTCCCACTCTCCAAACCCCCCACCCTTCCCAATCTCTGGTAACCATTATTCTACCATCTCCATGAGTTCAACTGTTTTAATTTTTAGCTCTTGCAAACGAGTGACAACATGTGAAGTTTGTCTTTCTGTGCCTGGTTTATCTCATTTTACATAATGTCCTCCATTTCCATCCATGTTGTTGTAAACAACAGGATCTCATTCTTTTTTATGGCTGAATAGTGCTCCATTGTGTTTACGTGCTATACTTTCTTTATCTATTCATCTGTTGTGAACACTTAGGTCGATTCCAAATCCTGGCTAAAGTGAATAGTGCTGCAATAAATACAGGAGTGCAGCTATCCCTTCTGTACACTAATTTCCTTTCCTTTGGGTATATACTCAGCAATGGGATTGCTGGATCACATGATAGCTCTACTTTTAGTGTTTTGAAGAACTGCCATACTATTCTCTATAGTGACTGTAGTAATTTACATTCCCACCAACAGCGTATGAGGGTTCTCCTTTCTTCACATCCTTGCTCCCCTTTGTTATTACCTGTCTTTTGATAAAAGCCATTTTAAGTAGGGTGCGATGATATCTCCTTGTAGCTTTGATTTGCATGTCTCTGATGATCAATGTTGAGCACCTTTTCATATACCTGCTGGTCATCTGTATGTCTTCTTTTGAAAAATGTCTATTCAGATCTTTTGACCACTTAGAAAAACTGGATTATTATATTTTTTTCTATTGTTGTTTGCCCATTTTTAAATTGGATGATTAGGTTTTCTCTATTGTTGTTTGGGCTGTTAATATGGTTTATATATTCTGGTTATGAACACCTTGTCAAATGGATAGTTTGAAGATATTTTCTCCCTTCTCTGAGTTGTCTCTTCACTTTGATGATTGTTTCCTTTGTTCTACAGAAGCTTTTAAACTTGACATGATCCCATTTGTCAATTTTTGCTTTAGTTGTCTGTGCTTTTGGGAAATTACTCAAGAAATCTTTGCCCAGACCCATGTTCGAAGAGTTTCCTCATTTTTTTTTCGTAGTTTCATAGTTTTGAGTCTTAGATTTAATTCATGTTGATATGACTTCTGTGTATAGCAAGAAATAGGGATCTGGTTTTATTCTTCTACATATAGATATCCAGAACCAAATGAACTTTTGGCAAAAACTTTTAAATAGTTGCCTAATTTCACTGCCAATAGTAAGATGTTTCACAAGCAAATTTTTATAGTTTGATAAAGCTGACTAAAAAAATGTGTAACAAGTTGACATTGCTTATATGGAAGCTAATTCAGCCATCTCAGAGAGTTTTAATTTCCTGAGAAGACAGTAATTTTTGATGACATACCTTTGACTATCTGTTAAAGAACCTATGACCAGGAGAATCTATATAAACTGAGTCAGCTGTTCCAATGGCTAGTTATATAAAAAACACTGACCTGAGAAATCATGTGAGGCTATTTATTATATGATGAATCATTAGTGAAAAACTCATGTGTGGCAACAAGGACCCAAAACAGAAAGAAAATACCACAGAGCTGTATGGAAACAATTGTCATCCATTTACCATTTTCTTAAAATTATAAACAAAAGAAATATTTTGTGATGACAGACATCTATCTGGCACAACAAACAAAATTACGCTTGGGAATAAATAAGATCTTGAACTAGCTGCAAGCTTTCCTTTTTCCATAGGTCACACATTATGCACGTGCTATTCTCACATATTCTGTCAACCCACCCATTTGTTCATTTATAGCAACTTTCCTGCATATCAATAACAAGGTCATTATTCAGACTGTGAACTGTTAGTAAATCAATTTGTGAAATAAGATTCCTTTTCTGAAAAATATTAATCATATTTTACATGCTGTATCAGATGCTGCCCCTTGTTGTACCGTTAGCATTGGTCATACACTATGGAGTTCTCCTGTGAACTTCACTTGAATGCAGAACGCTGGAAACCAGAGTCACTGAGGAAAGGGTGGCATGAGGACAAGAGAATAGAAGGATCTAGATCTAATATTATTAGTAGCACAGTGGTTAAGTGTGGGGCTGTTGAGTCAGACTAAATAATTCAAATTTAACTCTACCATTTACCCGTTTGGTGACCCCGTACAAATCCAACCCATTGTTGCCTCAGTTTCCTCCTCTGTGAAGGCCTGCTTTATAAAATTGTTCAGAAGATTAAATGAAAAGATACATGTAAAGAACCTAGAACCATGTATAACAAATAGTGAGGGCTCAATAAATGTGACCATGGTTGGAATTAAAGGCCTACTCCATGCCACTAATCACATTGTGTACCTTATACAACATATCTGTGAATTATATAGTATAAGTTTCATTTAATAGATATTCTAAACAAATGGCAGTTATAGGGCTTGAGGAATTTATCTGGTATTAGTCGGAACTTAGACACAGTCTGTATGAGTCTATAACTCATACTCATTGTATTATTCTGGATTTTAAAATAAAAACACATAGTTTCTTTTTAAATAAAAATATCTTCCCTCCCCCTCTTTCTTATGAATTTATTTCACTATAATATGCAAGTTTATTAGAAAGTTGGAAGATAAAAAATACATTTAAAAAAAGAAAATGTAAAGTATAGGTAATAGTTTGGATTTCCTCACACATCTATCCATACATACATATAATGTTTCATATGAATACTATAGATATATTTATTACACATGTATATATGTAATATATAAAATGAAAATAAGCTGTGCATTACATACTGTAGCCATTTATTATTTTTTATACTGATAATATGCCATGGACATGGTGGGAGGATTTTAATGATGATGAGGGTGGGGTGGGCTATCTCAACATAATTAGATTTGCATACTTAAAAAAATACAAAAGCTAGACAGAAGGCAAGTGAGTCTAGAGGTAGGAATATGAGTTAAAAGTCTATTATAATTGTTCAGGGGAAAGGTGACGAAGGTCTGCATTAGGTTGGTGGGGAAGGAGCCAGGATACAAAAGATGTGTAAAAGGAAGGTATGAGCAATGAAGGAAAAGGGGAATAATTTAGGATAACTTGAAAATTTTGAGTGACTGTCTGGACAAATGAAAAGAGTTTGAGGTTCCAAAAACATTCCCCTTCCAACCAAAGGAATTTGTATTCTCTTAGCAGCAGTGTCATAACATTTTTATCAGACCTATTGTGTTCTATTCTAATATATTTGGATTTTTCCCAAGACCTCAAAAACCTGGACAGTACACAGACAATAGCATCTGCTGAATAAATGTGGGTTTTAAGTCACATGATAGGTATTAAGACATATATGTTATCAATACTAAATTACAATTTTCTTCCAGCTTCTTGGCATGTAATGATAATCTCCTTGGAAATAAGAAAATCTGAAATTAGAGCTACTGGTGAGAAGAATCAATAGCTCTAAGCAACATATATAAATTAATGAAGCACTTCCCTGTGCAATTTTTATGACTGCGTCACAGGACTGGGATGATCATTTGGTTTATATTTTTCACTTTAACGTATAATGACATCAACTAGCATTAGTTGGTGAGAGTGTGGGGAAACAGGCATACTTATACATTGTTTACAGTAATTAGCAGAGCATATTAAAGTTTAAAATTGTCACTTAAAATTTTTTAAAATTACATTTCTAGAAATCTTTGCTATAGAAATAAATTTAAGAATACAAAGATTTGTATGTAAGGTGATCGTCATTTTAGCAAATATGTATGGTAACAAAGCATAAGAAAATCTGAATGTGTGTCAATAAATGACTAGATAAATACAGTACACTCATATAATAAAATATTATGTAGTCATTTAAAACATGAAGGTAATTTTACATCTGAAAAGATGTGCACAATATATTAAGTTGGAGAAAAAAGAAAGCTGCAGGCCACTATTATAGCAGTTTCATTTTTATTTAAAATGCAAATTTATGCAGGTATGTATATAAATAAGTCAGTGTCAGTTTAGGCAAAATCTTGAAGAATATGCTCTCAACTGTTATTTGCTATTTAAACTCAGAGCATAATGTGACTGAGTATGACAGGATAGGTGGAGAACAGAAGTTCACTAGGTATTTTACATTTTTTGGGGGATTCTGAGTAATTTGTTATTCTTTCTTCAGTGATTCTCAGTATTTTTTCAGCCATTAAAAATAATAAAAACAAATTTGTGTGTACTGATCCAGAAATATATTTATAATATAAGTAAAAGAATATAGGTTACAAACAAAAGTTTGTACTGAATTGTATCATTTATTGGTAAATATTTATAGTAATAAAAAGGCTAGATGGATATATACCAAACTATGATTTCTGGGGCAAGATTAGAAAGAACATATAGTGATTTATTACATACATTTTATATTGTTTGTAATAAAAATAATAAAATATTAAAACAACCATTAATAAAAGGTCATCATGGCTGTTTTATATCTTAGAAATGTGCTTTAAAAGTTAATAGATTTTAGTAAAGAAAACTATATTCTAATTAGATCAGTAGTGTTTTGCATTATGCAAAATATTCTTCTGTAAAGTGAATTAACTTTTTGTGATATTAATATTCACAATGCCTGGCTGCCCATTTTGGCCTAGTTAATACTTGCCTTTTGGAGAAATAGAGGTCAAAGGTTTTTAATTACCTGTTTAAAATTTATTGAGAAAAATGTCATTATTTTGCCTTCATTCGCATCTCAAGGAAGGCTCTGTGCCCCACTTCTATGGATTTCATCCCTTTTTTCCTTTTTGAATGGGGGGTATTTATCTTTAGCAGTTGAAGCTCTTTGAGCATTGACATAACTTAGATTTCAAAGTGGAAAAAGGGAGGTTACTATTGCCTGTACTTACATAGAAGGAGCAGATTATATTTGCCTGAATACAGAAATTCTGAAAAAGCAGCTGTTTAGTGGGGCTTCCCTGTACATGGAATGAACTTCCTTTCTTGTGGACATTAGGACTTATGTCTGGAGTAAAATCAGCTTTTATCATTCTGTTTAGGGTAACAAATGAATTGACTGGGTAACCTTCAGCTTTCTACTTGCTTCCAATCCATGTTTTAAAAAGCCTTTTAATATCTGAGTATTTAAAATACATTTGAAGTCAACAAGTTCTTACAGTGTCTTGTGCTTGCAAAATTTTCAAAGGGAGAAAAATGTTAGCTCAAACTTTGTAATCCTAGAGCTGAGTGCTGCTGACAGTTTCAAGAAAAGTCAGCAAAATGAATGGCACATATTATATTTATTTATTTAAAATCATATGTAATTCTATTCTTCATTTCAGGACTCCTAAAAGAATAAATTAGCTGTTTTAATTGAAGCTCAATTTTCAGGAATAGGAAATAAATAAAAACAACAAAAGCAGTACCAGAAACCTCTGAAAGTGCAAAGAAAAGATAGTACCCAATGTACCTAAAATAGAGTTTCCTAAATATCAACGGAAGAGTGACTGTTAAATCCTTCAACAGTGTGAAAAGTGAATAAAAGACTCAGAATTACTTATAGGGTAAAAAATGTAAGAGGGATGAAATAACTAACTTACTAAAAATGAAAGTGTTGTTTCATTGACAGATGAGTGAGACGTATAAAATCCCATATTATAACAAATGATATATTATTTCCAGTTCTGACTAATAAAGGACAGTATTTCTAATTCACTCATAAAAATTGGAAAAACTTTTTGCAGTTGATGACATATGTAAACTTAAGAAAAAAATCTTCAAAATTCGTAAAAATTATAATAATTACTATACCTGTCAACAGGCTTAATAATGTAGTTTTCATAGTATTTAAAATTCATCTGAAATCCTCCTCAGCAAAATAAACCTTGCTTTCCAGAGAGATCAGCCTTTGCTTTCCTTAATAATGAAAACGAACTGCATCCCAGAAAAGAAAACCAATGTTTTATGGAGGTGGCCTGAGCACCCATTTGAATCATCAGGATTAGGCAATGACCCTCTTTTGGTTATATTTATCTGACCGTTTTCTGCAGGAAAGGAACATTAATAGCTATATAAAGCTTCAACACATGTTGCACAGAGAGGACTATATAATCCTCTATTATTTCTGCCTGTAAATGACTACATGTCTAGCACTAGCCTGGGGCAGAATTGGCTGCCAGGAAACTTGACCTGCATCATGGGCTTAATGAAGCTGTAATGTTCTGTTTATAATTCTTTCCACTTTTAACTAGTATTGTATCAGGGGAAATGAGATAATGTGCCTCTCCTTTTTGGATCATTGCGGGTACTGACCAGTCCTCTGTGAAGGGACAGGGAATACAGTGTGGACACTGTTCAGGTTCTGTGACTCGCTCTGCCCATTATTCTGGAGGATCAGTTGAGATTGGGGGAGGTAGGGAACCTAATTTTCACCCATAGGAACAAAGTCTGCCATATGGCTGCCTGTAGGTGTGTGTGGACTGGTAGACTTGAAATATATTTGTTTATCACTTCCTTCTGCCTTTTCTACGATGACAATAGGTGACGCTGGGCCTTTGCAGTATTTTTGATTTAGAGGTGTTTTCCTTCGGTATCCCTATCCTTTTGCTGATCCTTTTGCTCATTCGAGGCTTCTACTTTGTAAAACTATTATGGACTTTTAGACTCCCAATCTGCTCAGTCTCTTCTGGTCACCCCAGCAAGAAAGGAAAAGATATAATTTTTTTTGTTTTACTTTTTTTAACCTAAGCTGTAATCAAAACGGTGGCCCCTCTCAAATTTTGGAACAAAGAGTTTAGAATGGAGGCATCATTAAATAGGTGAAAGAGGTTTTTAGAGTAGGTATTTCTTCTCCTGCAAGGGTTCTGAAATGTGGGGTATTTGAAGAAACACAGACTCGGGTGGATCTTTCCTTTCTGAGCTCCTCCTCCTCACGTACGTGAGAGTGAGAGTTGGGAACCCTCACTGAGTGCAGGTGCAAATGCAGGTGCTCTAGTGGAGAAGTGGATGTCTTGCCTCTTGTGGCCCTTTGCTTGACAGCCCCAAGACCTAGGGCCAGCCCTGCCATGTGACATGCAACTGACCAGCAGATTCTTGTCTTTTTTCTTTCTTTACTCTTCTTCTGTTCCTCTGCTCTTGAATACCAAAACAAAACACAGCCTCATAATCTACTCATTTAATACAGTTACCCTTTCCATCCCTGACACCTAGTCAGAATTCCTCCTGTTATTATACGCTTATTAACAATTCCAGTGGCCCTGTTTCCCTCAGAGAGAAAATTCAGTTTCCTCAGCACGATGAAGTCAGAAGCAGCACAGGAAGGAGACATAGGGTAATGGACTTACTGCTCAACTACACTGAGAGCAACTGTTGTCTTAACTAAGGAAAAGGCCCACAGAGGCAGTTAGGGAGCCATGCGACGTTTGAGATGGTATAGAATGGTCTCTTGGCAGAGTGGAAGCCATGCCTGGCGTATCTATCTGTTGACAGAGAAGGAAAAGGAAAGATGGTAAGACGTCACCAGGAGTCACAAAGATAAAGATTATTTTTAACATGGGGATGATTTGTACATCTGCTGACAGAAGAAGGAGGCAGTAGAAATATAAGTTTGAAGAATGATTCATTAGTGGGCCCAGGCTCTCAGGAGAAAGGAGGTAGTGAGGTCTGAGGAAAGGGGAAGGATTAGCCTCTGAGAGAAGGGACAGCTCCCTCTTAGAGAAGGGATCTGTGAAGGTATAGAAGGATTTGGAGATGTTGTAGTTTTATCCCAGCTGTCTTTGATCTTCTTAACAATCTGTTGAGACTTAGAGCATAGGGATGAAAGCTTGAGGAGAGTGGAAAAGATTTGGAATGGATGTATCATGTCCTCTGGTGGTGAGACAGGTGTGTCGTATTTATTCATCATGAGCTGCGAGTCAGTGAGTCTTAAAATAGGAACAACTGGTTTCAGAAATTAGCAAGAGCCTCAGCCAGAAGGAGGGAATAATTCTAGAAAAAAGGCACTTGGTGAACCACCACATGTTTTGAAAACTCACTGGGTTGATAAGCCTTCCTAGAAGCTCTTTGAGAAATGAATCAGAAGACCTGGTTTATAGCATTGACTCAGTTACTTAACATCTTTCTTATTTTTTGGCATGATCATTAATTACTTCCCAGTCAGGCTCACCACTTGCAAAATGGGTATCCATTAATTTACTCAACAAATACTTACAGACTGCTCACTACTGCCAGGTGCTGTGTTAGGGATGGTAGGTACAAGAGAAATAGTTTCCATCAGTCCTCAAGTTTCCATCAGTCTAGTGACTCCCTACCTTGCTTCATTTACTGGTCAACTGAGATAATAAATCAGAATGTATTTTTAAAATTCTGGAGCCCAACTGTAGAAAAAATCTATAGGAAAGTAATTTTTTTCTTGAAACAATTGTCTTGTTGTGATCATGACCTAATGATGATCATCATTTCTAAACAGAAGACTACCTCCAAATGATGCCTGCAAATGAGATAATAATGTGCCTCTCCTTTTTGGATCATTGGGTAACAGACCAGTCCTCTGTTAAGGGACAAGAAATACTCTTTCCCAGGATACAGCTCTCCCAGGCTTAAACCCTCTGATGGCAGTCATCGTCTCACAGTGGGAAGCAGAGAGTGTAGCTTTTACACTGCACTCATGCTATCCTCGCACTTCCTCCTGTCTCCAATGACTGGTTGCCCTATTCCTGTGGCTGGCTCCTCTGATGAAGACAGCGCTAATTCCAGCAGAGGCACAACACAGAGCTTTCCCAGAAGCCAAGTGTAAACCAGCAGAGTTCTTTGATCTTCAGCCTGGTGCATTCTTTCGGTGGCCAAAACTTTGGAAGGACAAGCTGAAAGAGTGTGTCTGGTGTTTGGAAGCCAGGTCAGAGGTAATGTTCTGGAGATGCTTTCTGGGAGTAGAATTCAGAAAATTGCCTTTTCTTTTTGATATTTAAGTCTAGAGTAGAAAAAATTATTCTCTGAAATGTGTCCAGAAGTTCTGGGAATGGTCTGTCACTACAATTATGGCCGCAGGATTAATTTTGCTATACTATACCCGACTTTCATTAGCATACTCAATTTTGTTCCACATCTCTGTTTTATCTAACATTAAAAAATTTCCATCAGTGGTGGAATATGGAGGAAATGGAGGAACTCTTCACTTCATGTGCGTTCAGGCCAAGGGGAAAGTCTGCTTCTAAAATGAGGATGTGTCAGATGAGAAAAAATGTAAGTTGCAGATTAGGTGGAGAGCAGAGGAGGAGGAAGATAAAACTGAGATTGCTTTACCTTCTGCTTTCTATCTTCCTCTGTGAAGGGCTGTACTTATAAATAGATTCAGAAATTAGATTCCTAGAGGGCTTACCAGGTAGAGGTATGAGCTAATTGCTCCTTATCTAGGTGTGAGAAAAACAACAAAAAGCTGCAAAGATGTCAATTTTCTGGACAGTCCTCTCTAAATTTTTTCTTTCTTTCTTTCTTTCTTTCTTTCTTTCTTTCTTCTTTCTTTCTTTCTTTCTTTCTTTCTTTCTTTCTTTTTCTTTCTTCTTTCTTCTTTCTCTTTCTTTTTCTTTCTCTTTCTTTCTTCCTTTCCTTTCTTTCTTTTTCTTTTTCTTTCTTCCCTCCCTCGCTTCCTTCTTTCCCTCCCTCCTTTCTCTCTTTCTCTCTCCCTTTCTTTCTCTTTCTTTCTTGATGGCATCGCACTCACTCTGTTGCCCAAGCTGGAGTGCAGTGACCTGATCTCAGCCCACTGCTACCTCCACCTCCCAGGTTCAAAGGATTCTCCTGCCTCAGCCTCAGGAGTAGCTGTGATTACAGGTGCGTGCCACCATGCCAGGCTAGTTCTTATATTTTTAGTAGAGCCTGGGTTTCACCATGTTAACCAGGCTGGTCTTGATAAATAATTTATTTCTGCAAACTTTGTCTTTCCTGGGGTGTCTGGGTAGAAGAGTAAATTTTCTAGAGTTTGTTCCCCAAGCTCTGGTTCTTGACCTTCCCATCTGATGTGGACGTCCTCCTACCTTGTATCTCAGATCTGATTTTCTCAAAAAACCTAGAGGTTGAGCTATTAAAGGCAGAAACACCCACACATGTTACAGTGAAGGTAGGCTTTTGTTAGCTTTTCATAAGATTCTCTGCCTTGCCCTGTCTAACCTTCTCTTCACTGTTCTCTTCTCTTTTGATTTGCCTTTAATGTGGTTATTCTCCTGTGAATGACTCTGAGGCTGAATGTCCAGAGGAGCTGAGAGGCGCTTTGCTGCTGTGATGACACTATTGCTCTCACTGTCATTTCCTCATTGACCTTAACTTCTTGGTGTGATTTGTTTCTCTTCTTGGGCTAGAGAAGTTCCTTTCTCTTTAAGTTCCCTGCTTTGCACTGATCTGTATCGAACTTTCTGTTTCATTCAATTCAACGAATATTCAATGATAATTGTGCTTGGTCCAAAGTGGGATAAAAATGTAAATAAGACTCTTTCTTTTTAAAAAATAAACTTTAAAATTTGTGGGGAGACAGCCAAGTGTAGAGCCAACCAAATACTATAATAAATTCTGCTGTACACACTTGAGATGAATTAACCAAAGGTACACTCACATTCCCAAACAGACTCCCAGGACCCCTCCATTTTGCCTTTTTCTGACTTCCAGATTCCTACATCACTTATTTGAGGCTTAAATCAGCATTTTCCACAGTGTATTCCTTGTAACCCTGGGTCCAAGAGATGCTCCGTGAAAAAACAGTTTCATGACCAATTAAGAATAGGAAGTGTATACATATTCTCCTCCTGGAAATCCACAGTCTGCATTGACACATCTGAGGTTTTCACCAGCAGAGAGGCCAAAGAAAATTTCTTTAACCCAGAATTTTTCTGATCTTATATCCTTGTGCACCACTTTTTGCATAATACCTTATAAGAAAAGTAATGTTTCTTAGGTCACGCTCTTGGAAACATTGACCTAATTGATTGAGTAAATAATGAATATGATAATGTTATGAAAATCTTTCATGTATACACCTTTATCATCATATGAAACCTTTTATACCTGCTGGCTTTTAAAGTACCTAGAATTGTGCTGCCCCATGTGGTACTAATGAGCCAAGTGTGACTACTGAGCACTTAAAACACAGCTATTCTCAGGTGAGATGTACTGTAAGTGTAAAACACACACCAGATTCAGAAGACAATATAAAAAAGAAGGTGAAATGTCTCACTAGTAATTTTTATATTGATTATATATTGAAACATAATATTTTAGATACATTTGGTCCAATAATATATTATTTAAATTAACTTCACCTCTTTCTTTTTACTTTTTTAAAAAACGTGGCTCCTAGAAAATTTAAAATTACATATGTGGTTCACATTATCTTTCCACTGGCTGACACAGCCTTAGAAAATAGAAACATTTTTCTATATTTGTATTTTTCTACAGCACACAGAAAGACCATATACCCAGTGAAAATATTTAAAATATTTCAACATTGTTGACTGAATATTACGGTTGGGAAAGCCAGTGAGTTGCATCTTATTCTCCAAGGTGTTCACACTCTTACTCATGATTATACCTCATGTGTGGGCTGTCCCTACTGTCCCTTCACTATGTCAGCCTATAAATAATAGAGAACCACACCTAGTAATGCTGTGCTTCTACTGATGTTCTAAGACCCCTTGTTATGTTCTTCTTAGCTCTCCAGTTACAAATGCTAATGTGTATTTGTAATGCCTATTTCAAAGCCATCATTCCTATGTCATTTCTGTGAATTTCAATAGTTTTTGGCACTTAGAGACCACAGAGTTATTCCCAGGTGTTGAATCTAATTTGCTAAAGGCATCATCATTGTTTCTCATGACCTAAAATACCACTCTTTGGTGGGCAGGGAAAAAAGCAGAAGTTAAAATCCCTACTATTATCACATTTGCTTCAGAGGACTCTTCCCAGATGTGAAAGTCCATGTAACAGGCTCAGAAATAACTGATAGAGACAGTGCATTTAATTACTGATAGGAATGAAACTTAAGAGAAAATCACATGCTTTGATAAGTCATGCCCTATCAGTGAAATCATTATGCCAGCACGTGGTATCTTATGATCACCTGAATCTACAGCTACATGAAGGGCTTTGAGTTAGCTACATTTCACATGAGCTGCAGAGAAGGCTCTGGCGCAATGAATTTCAGAGAGTAGTGAGAAGACAACCCTGATGGCAGCTGATATGAAAGTTGCAGTGAGAAGAAAACAAGCAGGATTGGGCAGCACTCTGTAAGGCATGAGTCAGGGTAAAAAAATAGGAAACAACGCTATGGCAAATAAACTGCAGATGCTTCCAATTAAGCAAAAGTGTACTTGCTCCGCTCACACTTGTCATCCGAGGAAAACTGCAATGAAAATGGATCTGATTTACTCATCTTTCACGCAGAAGCATAGCATGTGCACAGGAAACCATACCGAATGTAACTATCAAAAATGAGCTTTTATCTAAGAAGCTATAAAAAGGCATCAAGAAAGATGTGTGCTCGTGACACTAAGAAGTCATATTTGAATAATAAAACCTTCTTATTTTGTCAGTTTGGTTCAATAGCATTTTTTGAGACTGTCTAGTTTATAATGCCAAGATATAAGGTACTGAGTGATTTTTTCCTAAACAATGAACTCTGTTGACACCACCTTGTCTTTTGCATAACTGCTACCCCAACACTATTTTCTGATATTTTATTGTAATCTTATTCTAAACACGTGTCAGTTTTTCTCTAGTGCAATCTAACCACATATTATTATTAGACTTAAACTTTGAAACACATTTCTGAACATATCTCCTTAATATTAACAAAGATAAATGATTTACCATTGTCATTAAACAAAAGCCACACTTCCTAGTCTGACCCTTAGGTTTACATTTTGGTTTAATCTACTAGCTTGGCCTTACCATCCAGAATCAACTTTGTATACTCTACAGATTAGGCCATTAAGGCAGCTTGCTTTGCTTCTCTTGTGCTGCCAGGTCCAGCTTCCATCTCTGCACATCCAGCTCCTACTCCAAGTTCATGGTTCAAGTCAGTTCCAAGGCTCTCCCAATAGCTAGAACTCTACAGCCTCTGCCCTCAGCGTTTTTCTAAGAATGCTTAGAAAATATGTTACCTCTATTAACACATACATACACACACACACACATATATACACACTCAGCTGTAGCAATTATTCTGCCTGAATCAAATCCTAGCTTTGCCAATTACAAGCTGTTTAACATGGGGCATTACTTAACCTCTCTGTGCCTTAGTTTCCTCAAGTATGAAAAGAAGGATAATCATAGGACTTACTTCAAAGGGTTGTTGCAGGGAATAAATGAGTTTCTGTACAGTGCTGAGAACAGTGCTTGATGTATAGTTTGCCCTTTGTAAGTAACTCGGTGTTATCCATAGCAGCAGTCATAGTAAAGGTATTAGTGTTACTGCTATTATTTTTGTATTCCTGGCAGTACTTTCATGTGATGTCATGTATTGCTCATGATCAACAAATGTTTGTAGAGTAAAGCAGTAAGTAAACGAGCATAACGTAATAAATTTTAAAATGAGAGTCAATGCACTCATTTGCTATTACTTTTAAAACCTGCTTTAGGAATGGTCTCTTAATAGTACCAGGACGTATTGAGTACTCTCCAGAAAAAAAAAAAGGTTTGTTTTTTTTTAAGGAAGAACTAAAATAAAAATAAAGCTCTACTAACTGGAAACTTGTGGATTAGCTACTTTTAAAAAGTGCATTATTTTAGGGTGCACTTCTGGAGAAGTGAACATTTATCAACATATATATTTGATATCCTTAACTTCAATAAATGCACACAAAATGAAAATTGAGTTCAGTCCAGTATAACAGTAATGACAACCAAATGGAGTTTTTAAACTTTCCCGATTGACTTTATGCCCATTATCTCATTAAAGTTCTTTTAATGAGCTAGACTTATGGGAAAAGGTTTAAAAATAAAGCTGACAGAAAAAAAAAGAAAATTAAGTGTGATCTAAAAGTCGGCCTCATCTATTCTCTATCAGCGTACAGTAGCATGGGGAACTGAAGAAACACTCTTCAGCCTTTGAAAATCAATGTGCATTTCATAGAGAGCTGCTGCCTTTCAGTCATAGCATTTTCCCCTGCTGTCTTATAACTATGTCCTGCACTAAATTTTACATGTCCCCAGACTCCTATATAATTCTCACAGCTGGGAGACAGGACTAAGTCCAGCCAAATCTGTTTTCCTAGAGTGCCTACAAATCTGCCCTTTAATAATTTATTTTCTCTACTATAATGGTCTCTAACTAAGCTCTAATAGATTTCGTCACACAGTTGCTGCTTTAATCAGAGAAGAGAGTTTTACGGGTTTATTAATCATGCTCTTTTCAAAAGCTGCTGATTAAGCATTTGCCTGATGGTAGTGAGCAGTCAGAAGGTATCATGGAGGCTGTTTGCTCACTGAGTAGCAGCCCGCAGGTAGCTTTCTCACAGGGCTCACAGCAGAAGGCATACAGCTAGTGCCAACTAAGCAGACTGAAGTTTCAACTGCCCCCCCTCGCCCCCCGCCCCAGCTCCTAGCAACAGATCGTTCTCAGCAATCTTCTCCCCACCATTTTATTCACCAGGACTATTCCAGCAGCCAATGGCAAAATTCCTTCCTGCTCCCCACATCCCAAAGCAGCTAAATTATTTCTGAAAACTGAATGACATGCTTGGCGAAAGAATGTATTCCACCGTGAGGCGCTACTTACAACAAGGTTTACTTTGGCCTACTCATGCAGCCGACCCACTAAACACCATCTCCCCCCTTTCCCCGCCTTCTAGGAAAGCGGCAACCTAAGCCATAGTCCCTTTATGTGTTATAGTCAAGGCACCAAATAACAGCCAAACAATACAACGAGGCTTCTGGATTCAAGGAAACCCTTATTTCTCCAAGGCCAATTTACAGGGCACTCACAGGAACACACATTCAGACGAAACACCAACCAAGCTTGAGGTTTTGTTAGAAGTCAAGACACCAGGAATAAGTAGCAAGTACTGTTTTTGAAAGAAAAATAAACTCATATTTATTGAATTTTTTTACACTGAAGATAAATGTTTTCTTCAAAATGCATAGCTATCTGGAGGTTCTTCACATTTCTTAGATATGAGTGCAAATTTCCCTATTCCCTTATTACCAAGTAAAGAAGAGTAACAATATCCCTGGGGTGAATTTAGTAATGATTGGTCCATGACTTGTCTAAACTTTTCTACATTTGGCTTCTGCAAATATTGAAAGCAGTACTTCAAATTCTCAACCTGGCATAAGTGTGTTAGAGGTACTTCTTTGACTTAAAATGATCAGATTTCTAAAATTAAATTTTTGCTGGAATTATCAACACTATCTATGTTGATGTACCTGTAATTAATCACTAGAAAAAGAGCAGCTCTTTGTTTCAGTATGTGTTTTCATATCATGAAAGGTGATTAAAAATGATAGTAACTAAACTATGGAAAGAATAAAGCAAAAATATTTTTAAATTATCTTACGTTTCTTCAGAATTAAGTTGTTAACCATGCAAAGATTTCCTGGGTTAACATTGTAGATATCTGTGTAGATATTTCATCATGTCTACGAAGGTCTGGGGTCTTACATGTTCTATTTGTATCTTCTATTTTGAAAGAACGAATAGACAAATCAACCAAAACGGGAGACTTTAGTATGATGATTTATACATTGTAGTACACTAAGCAAGGGAAAACATACTATTAAAAACTAATGGTGCTCGCTTTGCCAACACATGTACTAAAATTGCAGTGCTACAGAGAAGACTAACTTGGCCCCTGTGTAAGGATGACATGCAAATTCATGAGCGTTCTGTATTTTTAAAACAGAAAATTTAGCCTGGAGCATTCCATATTTTTAAAACAGAAAATTTCGCCTGGCATGTGGCAGAACAAGCCTGTAGTCCCAGCTACTCAGGAGGCTCAGGCAGGAGGATCATCTGAACCTGGAAGGTGGAGGCAGCAGTGAATGGTGAAAGGGCCACAGCACTCCAGCCTGGGCAATGGAGTGAGACCCTATCTCAAAACAGAACAACACAAAACAAACAACTAATGAAAGAAAGCATTGTTTTTAAAAACAGATCCCTTTTCTTCTCTCTAATGAATTTATAAAAATTAAAAAATTCTTTTCTTTTATGAGACATTAGAAAGTCCCAATGCAAACATTTGAAATCCAATCCTTCACACCATGTTTTTAAATAAGCAATGAGACATACTGAGTTTAAAAGCTTGACAGATTTAACAGAAAAACAAAACCGCAAACCATGTTTAGCTGGTAATTGAGATAATCATCAGTTGCAGTTTTGATATGTGGAGACCACATATGATCTGCTTCAATTGCCTGGAAAAATGGTAAAATAAATCTATCGTTTGGTCCATGTTAATTAAAGTATATTTAATCAGTATTATCCAGGTAGTGCCATGAACACTATTTACTGCTATCATTTAAAAATATATTATAGACCCAGTGTGGTGGCTCATGCCAGTAATCCCAGCACTTTGGAAGCCCAAGGCAGGACGATCACTTGAGGTCAGGAGTTTGAAACCAGCTTGGCCAGTACGGTGAAACGCTGTCTCTACTAAAAAAATACAAAATTAGCTGGGCATGGTGGCAGAAACCTGTAGTCCCAGCTACTTGGGAGGCTGAGGTAGAATTACTTGAACCTGGGAGGCGGAAGTTGCAGTGAGGCGGGATGGTACCACTGAACCTGGGTGACAGCAAGATTCCGTCTCAAAAAAAAAAGACAAACTATATATTTAGTTTGTTTTATATATAGACAAAGATAAAAGACAAACTATGTATATATGTATATATATATATACACATATATATTTGTCTTTTGTATTTATATGTGTGTATATATATATATATGTAGAGAGAGACAGAGAGAGAGAGAGAGTCAGCACTTGCTCATCCATGTTAATAGAGGCCAATATCTGTACAGATAAATCAAGTCCACAGATGTTAATTTTTAACTCTTACTTCATTATATACATATAAGAAAATACTTCCAATTTATTTCTGAGTTTTTGTGCCAAGCATGTCTTAATCTTGCACCTGAGTTTTACAGGAGATATGAAGTAGTAGAAATTTAATATAAATCAGAATTAGGTTTAAATCTTAATTACCACTAACCCTGGGCAAGTTACTAGCCTTTTAAAACTTTAAGTTCCTCCTCTGTAGAGTTAACAACACTTACATAGTGGGATTATTGAAAGGCTTTGCAGCTACTAACACATAGTAGGTGCTCATAAATGGGAACTTCTATTTTCAGACTTTTCCTCTGCCCTGAATCTTCTCCCCTTCATTTGCTTCTGACTCTCTCTTTAGAATTTTGGAGCATACCATGCCATTGCTGAAATTTTCAGATGATCTATGAGAAGAAGCAATTAAAGAAGAAATTAAATTAATGTGATTTTGATTTTATTAGTTGAAGTGACTCAATAGGAACTTTGACACAAAAGAAAGAAAAGCTTTTATAATTACCAAACAAGCCTAAAAGGTATTAGGGTACTAATGGTTTATTTTTTCAGCTAAAGTAACCCAGATTGTTCACATTTTCCATCATTTAGCTTGGTATCTTTAATAAATGTTGGCCAGTCTAACAGTGCTCACATTTCACTTTTGGTTTCTTCTCTTTTAATTTTTTCATCAAACATTTGTTCATATGCGTTGTAAAAACAAACAGCAATTAACCATAGCAATGGCTAAAATATAAACCACAAATTTGACTGAGTCAGCAGAGGTTTTTTTGGGTAACCCCAAAATTCCATGTCTCTGTGTATTTCAGTCCCTTTGTCAACTTATTACATGATAAATGAAACAGATCAGAAGAACAGAGTAAAAATCAATCCATCTTAAGAGTTCTATATGCTCTTGGTCAGATCCCCGATCCAAAAGGAAACCTGATCTAGGTTTTGAAAGTACTTTAATGTCCCAGAATGATTTTACTTGATCAAGTTCCCAGAAAATACATGGTTCAGCCTGACGACAAATTGTCAGAAAGTCAGTGGGGAAATGCTCTGCTTCTCCTCAATGGGAAACATAGAAATCTTATCTATTTTGTTTATTTTAAAATTTTGATATAAGAGTGTTCTCTTTGTCATCAGGCATGGATATTTATTATTTATTTTATAGTATGTGTTTTGTATTGAAGTACCAAAATGAATAAAAGGTAGTTTTCCCTGAAAATTTTCTCTATCCTTTGATTCTTTGTCTATTCCTTTGACTTCTAAATAACTCTTGGTCTGCTTTACCCCTCAAAGCCTGACCTGTAGTGATTCAAGTTTGAAAATAATGTACCAAACATTTAATTCACCATATTAAGGTATGTGCTGAATACAAAGAATAACAAGGTTAGTTAGCTCTGGTACTCGAGAGATGTCCTACTTGATTCTAGAAAGCACGGACACAAAGCAGCATATTACACTCATGTATATCATCCATCTTATATATTGTATATTTCTTCTAAAATATTTGAAACCAGAAGTGTTTTGGACTTCAGATATTTTTAGAATTTGAAATATTTGCAGTAAATATTTACTGGTTGAGCAGCTCTATCCAAGGATCTGAAATCCAAAGGCTCCAAATTTTGAACCTCATGTCAGTACTCAAAAAGTTTTGAATTTTCGAGCAGTTCAGATTTTGGATTTTCAGATTAGGGATACCCAAATTGTATATGCATATATACCTTACAGGAAAGGATGAGGGAAAATGGTGAAAGAATAAGATGACACAAGAAAGAGCCAATGATATTTAGGAAACAGTCAGTGGACGTCCTTCTGGGTCTCTAATTTACTCATAAATTAGAGTAAATGGGATCACTGCACAAGATATTTTCAATGTATTTGTAAGGTCTACATATATCACTTATGTCAAGAAAGTGTTTTGGTTTGCTGCTGTCTAGACAAGAGATCAAACAACACTTTGACTAAAATAAAATATTGATTGTGGACCTAACTGTAGTGCCAGTTGAAGGAAAGTTCAAAAACTGAATTGTTCAAATACCAGCATTTCCTTTTTTTCTTCCTACCCCATCTTTCTCAATTTCTGTGATGAGCTCACCAATTAAAAATACATTTTGATCAAGGCCTGAAACTTATATACCTCTCAGAGTTTTGGACCCAAAACTATGAAAAAAAAAAAAGCCATAGAGGTATGCAACCAATAACTATCCAAATTTGAGTGAATTAGAACTTTTCTGTTTTGCCACACTAGTCCGAAAGCCACAGGCATTCCACCACCCCAAAAGGATCTGGAGAACTGATGGAGAGAATAAAAAATGAACAAAGATGGTACATAATTGTGCCGTTGCATTCTTATTTCAACAGCTACAGAAAGAGCCCCAAGCTTCAATTCAAACGCCTCCCTTGCAAAAATAACATCCATCTCCTCAGCCTTCCTTGTACTGGTCCTTCAAATTCATCTTAGACGTCACCTCCTCCAAGAAGTCTTCTCTAACATGCTTACATTGCAGACTGCAGGGTGTAGGCTTATGGTATCCTTTGCTCATCAGGGCATGAATTTCCCTATAAATCTGGAAACTATTTGTAAATCTCTAAAAATGCAGTCTTTTTCTATGCTTGGTGTTTTTAGAAGATTTTGGATTGCTGTTAATATTCTAAAAGGTGGCAAAAAGCATGAATCCAATAGTTCTTGTACTTTATTCCTCCAAGTATCTATTCTCTGAGATTTTGAAATATTTTCCTCATTCCATTAATTCTCTATTTTGCTATAACCACATGGCCCTTACCTCCAAGTAACCTTGACATTTATAGGCTAAAGGAACAATACTATAACAGCCAAGACTGGCCAGACAGGCTTTAAAACTCAGCACTGACTCTGGATGGGGAAAATCTGATTTGTATGTGTTTGACTTTTGTAAACTAATTTGTAACTTAACTTAGATGACTTCACTAAGATTTAATAAAATCCTGTCATCACATTCATGCTTCAGACTTTATATGTTTGCTAAATGTGGTAGAATAATCCAGAGCTGGTTTCATTTCTTCAGAGTTTGAGATACTGTATTATTTGAAAGACAAGTTTTTGATGGTTAAAAAAGGATACATGTTTCTCTGACACTGGAAAATAAAAGTGGATAAAATAAAAGTATTTTCCTAAAAAATATCTAGTTACTCATTTTCTAGTTTTCCAGAGTCTAGGAAACTTTCTAATTTTTCTAAATTTACAATTGAAGTTAGTTCCAAATAATATTTGGGATTAGAGGAAGCTTAGTGTTTGGAACACACAGGTCTGGAAGTGAGAAAATCTTGGTCTTATCCAACTTAAAATACTCAGACATATCTTTTTAAAAACTAAATTGATGCCATGGTTGTTCTCAAAATGATGCTATACCTGTTTTCAAAATGACCCAATCCCTCCAACCCCCATCCAGTAAAATCTAGTCTTTGGCATAGTCTGCCAGGTGTTCCATGATCTGTCTCCATTGCCCAACCTCTCTGCATCCATCTCATTGTTTTCCTCTCTACTCTCTACATCACTATTTGCCAGAGTTAATGCCGCCTCTACTGATTGTTTCTCAAATCACCGACATGTGCCCACCCCAGAGCTTTTGCACTGACTGTTGTTCTACCTAGGATGTGCTTGGACCAGATATCTGAAAGGCTTCCCCTCTCCCTTCATTCAAGTCTCTGCACAAATGCCACCTCAATCAGATGAGCTTTTCTCATCAGTATTACAATAATGCCCCTTCTCATTCTTTTTTCTTGTTTGATTTTTCTTCATAGCACTTATCATTATGTGACATACATATATTTACTTGTTAAAATTCTTTAACTGTCTCTTCAACCCAAATGTAAATTTCACAAAAGCAGAGGTTTTTTTTTGTCTCTTTTTGTTTGCTGCCTAGATTTTGTTTGCTGTTGTTGCCTGATGTCTATAATAGTACCTGATGCTCAGTAGGAACTCAGTAAATACTTATTGCAAGTATTTATATCCATGGAATCAATAAATATATCTTTGTATCTATTTCCTAAATGGATGCAGAGTTAAGATAATAAAGTAAGCAATAAATACAAATTATATGAAAAAAAACCTCATAATAAAGTAGAATATGAGTATGGTTAGAACCACTGTCATTTCTTTTCCAAAAATCATGTATTGACTTTAAAAATCATCTATGGGTAAAATCTTTATTTTTGGTAAATTGAGAGGCATCATAGTTAAATTAATTTTTCTAACAAATCTGGTATGCTTTGGCTCTGTGTCCCCACCCAAATCTCATGTTGAATTGTAATACCCAATGTTGGGGGAGGGACCTGGTGGGAGGGTACTATATCATGGGGGGGATTTCCCCCTTGCTGTTCTCATGATAGTGGGTTCTCATGAGATCTGATGTGTGGCACTTCCCCCTTTGCTCTTTCTCTCTCCTGCTGCCATGTGAAGATGTGCTTCTCCTTCGGCCATGATTGTAAGTTAGGCTTTCTAGCCATGTTTCCTGTACAGCCTGCAGAACTAAAGAAATTAAACCTATTTCTTCATAGATTACCCAGTTTCAGGTAGTTCTTTATGGCAGTGTGAGAATGGATTAATACATGTTTATTGATTTTACAGGACTTTTTCATACTGGCTTCAAAATATCCTTCATCTTCATAAATGAAGAAAGCTGTCGGAGCAAGGAAGATGTTGGAAGTAAAGGTAGAACGGAACACCATTATGTGATAATACGACTGCAGGACTCAGAGATGCCCAGATCCTGCTATAAGGCATAATCACTACTCTGTTAGCAGCTCCTGACATAATCAGGCAACGCATGATGACAAATGGGAAGCAAGATTGCCGTTGCCCAGGCTTGTGTCTTTGCCTCAGCCTTCTTTAGTAGTAAACCTGGCAGTCACATACTCATGTACAAGGAGCATTACCTCCCTTACCCAAGCTCAAATCCTAGTCTTTTCTTCTCTTGACACCTTCTTGCTAATGACATAATGGGGTATCTGAGCCTCAGTCACACTGGAGATGAGAAGGATTTTTCTATCCTCATCTTAACCGTTTCTCAGCTATATTCTTGTGTTTTGCCACTATTCTTACTCCTTCTTGGCCTTCCCATGCCACACTCTCCTCATTTTCTTTCTTTGTCATTACCCCTCCATTTAAATTTCCTTTTCTGATTCTCCCTTTTCCCAATCTCTAAAAGTTATGGTCCTCAATGCTCAGTTTTGGGATCTTTTAGTTTTTGCCCTCAAAATCTCTCTCTAGGATGCGTCATTCATTCCCACAAATGTATTTATTTTTAATGTTTTATTTGTAGAAAAGTTCAAACAAAACAAAATAGATTAAATTTAGATTGAGTGACTGTAGTAAACAATAACCGAATTGTACATTTAAAAATAAAGGGTGTAATTTTATTGTTTGTGATTCAAAGGGTAAGTGCTTGAAGGGATAGATACCTCATTCTCCATCATGTGCTTATTTCACATTGCATACCTGTATCAAAACACCTCATGTACTCCATATATATATATATACACACACACATATATATGTATATATATGTATCTACTAAGTACCCATAGAATTTTTTAAAAAAATAATAAATTTAGATTGAACATCCATATTCAACAATTATCAACATATGGTCAATCTGATTTTATCTACACTTCTACTCCCTGATTTCCTCTCACTGGGTTATTGTAAAGTCATTTCCAGATATTGTATAAATTCACCTATAAATGCCTTGATATATATTTCTAAAAGGTAAACACTATTTTATGTAACTAAAATATTAAATTTAGAAAAATTAATAATTACTTAATAGAAGCAAATATCCAGTGTTCAAATTACTCTTATTGTTTATCTATGTTTTAAAATAATTGGTTTGTTTGAATTATGAGCCTAACAAAATGTGAACAGTACGTTTATTTAGGTATTACTGTGAACTTCCTCATTGCATCATATCAAGAAGCACATAATGTCTAGTTGTACAATCTGTAAAATAAAATAAAGTCTATGTTTCCCAACCATATGGCCACATTGTAAAATGGGGTGAGAGGGCACCAGGGCCTGAAAAGCCAGGTCATCTTTTTGTTTCTCTGGGTTAGTAGAGATTTTGTAATTCTGGGTTGCAGAACTATACTTTGTTTTGCTTCTCAATTCTTCTATCACCTGTGCAAGTAATTTTCTAAATTATATTAACACTGTTCGAAAGACCTAGAGTGTTTACTGTTCTTGAGTGTTTACTGCTCTTGGCTAAACTGTCTGATGCAGACAAGATCACAAATTCAATTTTGGCAATGATGAGGCTGAGGTGCCTTTAGATGCAATAAACACAAAACCTAATCCCCCGGCCATCACATACAAAGTACATCTAAAATGCCCCCATCTACCTGTCCATCCTCTTCATATATCACCCTCTCTCTTATTCAACCACACTTACCACACTGGTCTTTGGTTTTGGTTTTGTTTTCCAAAGTGATGAGCTCTTTCTTGCCACAAACCTTTGAACCAGCAGTTTTTTATACCTAGAATTTTCTTACCCCAGCCTTTCTCAAAACTGGCTTCCTCTCAGTTGAAATATACCCTTCACAGTGAGATGTTCTCTGACAATCCTACTGACCTACTGGGCTCCTTACCATTGTCCATTATAGCAGCCTGCCCTTTTCATTTACAGTACTTAGCATAATCTGTAATTATTATATTATTTTTGGATGCTTATTTAATGTCTAGATCATAAAATATATTGTAAACTCCACAAAAGCAGTAGAGAAAAATCATGTCTATTTTGTAGACCATAATATCCTAGTGGGTACCCACTGTACCCTAGAAAATTGCATCTGGAATGAATGAATGAATGTGTTCCAGAGCCCAGGTTTGGCCAGTTTACAGCTTATGCTGCAGGGAAGCAGGAAGTATCAGAGCAGGCCACACTAACCTGCAGACTCTTTTGAAGCACAATGACCCAGCGCAATATATGTTTAAACAAATATCCTGGATTTTGACCCTATTGAAAAACTGGGTCAAGAAGTTTTATCTCCTCTAGAAAAGAAAGGAAAAATTTAACCAACTTGAAACATTGGGTGAGAAATCCAGCTATTGACTACTCGATGAAACCAGTCCCACTAGATTGCTAAGCGTGTAAGATAATTTTAACATAACAACATTTAAAGCAAATTTACAGGATGCATAATTTTTTTATTTCTTAGGGTCTCACCAAAGACTTTCTTCAATAAACTGGCAGGGATCTATAACATTGGATATTTGATTTTGATAATTTTGGTAGATGTGTGCATAATGTCCTTTATGTTGGGAATCTTGTAAGGAATCTGTATTATGCTGGTGTTCAGCTTTCTAGGCACCAGGAAATTAAAAAATTATATTGGCCCAGGGATAGAATTTTCATAGGTACATAAAATATCAGGAATTTCAAATAGGGCTGTAAGGACCCATTTTATAATAATAGATATTAGTGCTATCAGAACTCATTTTATAGTAACAGATAAGTGCTAGTGTCTCATACACAACATTCAAATATTATTTAATAAATTTTCAAATTTATGGAGAAAGCAGCTAACTATAAATTCTCAAGCATACAATGTTTAGGTAATTTGCAAGTACTGAAGTAAAATTTGAAACAGATTTTACCAAAGACAGAAGGAATAAAGGCTGTTACAAAAGTATGGACAAGATTTGCAAATTTGTCTCTCTATCTTCTCAAAAGTAAAAATAACAAGGTCTTGGATATAGAATAATTTTGGGAAGAGAAGCAAATTAAAGCAGATAAAACTAAATACCTTTTTTTCTTAGTCTATTTTTTAATGACTTTATGGAAGAATGGACAGTAGAAAAAAATTATAATTATTGTAATAGTGTTGCATCCAGTTTATTGGATGTAACTCTCAATAATTTAATACATTATCATATATGACTAATTAGTTGTTTGCAAAACATTTGAAACGCCCCGTGTCAGATTACTACCTGACCACTGAAATCTTCCCAGCATATTGCTTCCTTTCTTCTCACTGGAATGAGACTTATGGATTGTTGAAGCGTAGAATCTCAGTTAGCAGCAGCATGCTGTGGATCTAAAAATCCATTAGGAAACTGTGATAATTGGACTTATAGCTGCAGTAGCAATTCATTCCTAAGAACCCCCAGTAGATGCAAAATTTGCCAACATTCTTGCATTCTCAAATTATACTGCTTTGTAGAGATGTGAAATAAAGGTAGAAAGTAGTCATGTCAAACGTTATCTTTCTCCATCTACTTACTATTAAAACCTCCAGAATTACTTACTGATTCCACAGATTAAAACTATGTCCTTAATTATTACTAATAAAACAACAATTTTTATACTCTTGGTCCTTATAAGTATCAAGCTTTGTATATTGTGCATTTATTTATCCTATCTCCTGTGATTTAATAGATTTTAGAATTAAAACATAAACTTGTTTTGGGTAAAAATAGATACTTTAAAATTATTACACAATGAATTTTTTTCTATGCTATTTGTCACAGTCATTTGTGAAATATATACGTATACTTACTAAAGAGTAAATGTACTCTTTAGTAAATATACCTATACATTTATGGATATATAAGAAACAGTGGACTGTTCCTTGCATCTTTTGCCGTCTCTGTATAGATACATCATTTGCTATAATTTCAGTCTAGTGAACATTTGTATTTGTCTATACCACTTAAAATTTTCCAGGAACCATAGACTGTTCTTCATACACGGAATAGATGCTGTTGACCTAGAGAACTTGATTCTGCTTTGGGTCTCAGGAGTGGCAATAGGGTAGTACTGAGCCATACTTCTGCTTGCTGCCATTGTGAGATCATGTATGATAAACAACGCCCATTTCTAAAGGGTTTTAATGGAAGGGAGTGTGTGATTTTAACCACAGAAAAGAGTGAGGTTAGTCTCTTCATAAAGAAATCTCTGTGTCTGCTTTTCTCTTCACTTAACCATAGGAATTAAATGATTCCAGACATAGCAACAATTATTTTTATGCTTTCAAGTACATACTGAGTCCAATATGGAATATTGTTCTCTTCTCTAGATTTGGTCAAGTTTACCTTGTTAAAGAAACTTAACTGTTTTAAAGAGCAAAAGTAACCTATTTATTCTACTATTTTCTTATTAATATTCCATCTGCGAGAACTGAGCACAATTCCACTGCATCTACTTTACAATGATTTTTTTTGTTCACTCACCTCCAGTTCTTACTCTATTTTTATTGCCAGAATTTGATTTCGGCAATTGTTAAGTGTACACAGAGTATAACTCAGCAAATAGAATGTCTTTAATATTGTTAAAGTTGGAAGAAATAGAAAACTTATCCACTAGTTTTCTGTAGGAAATATAATGCAAAACTTTAAGAGGAAAAATGAGTCCCTTCTAAAGTTTAGCAAAAAAAGATTAAATACTATATGGCTTTTGATGGGTGTGGTAAAACTCAGAAATAATTAAAAGCAGCTTTAGAGTTAAATTAAAATAGTATTTTTTTATTTCACATTTATCTGAAACAAAACAAAAATCTCTACTACATTGCCATTTTAACTGTTCACAAAAACTGTTGGTTTGCCCTCAGATTTTTCAGTAGGCTTAAGACACTCTTTTCCCCTTTTTATTAGAGCAATCTATCACTTAAATGGTAGAAAAAAAATGGCTAAATCAAAACTCCCACATCCAATTAAAAAATACAAGAGTGGTTCTGTTTCCTTCCCTTAGAAAGAAAAGAGTCACATGAAAGACATAATTCCTTTTCCTTTGAGACAGAGTCTCAAAGTAAAGTGGTGAGACCTGGGCTCACTGCAACCTCCATCCCCTGAGTTCAAGCAATTCTCCTGCCTCAGCCTCCTGAGTAGCTGGGATTACAGGTGTATGCCACCATGCCCAGCTAATTTTTGTATTTTTAGTAGGGATGAGGTTTCACCACGTCAGCCAGGTTGGTCTCGAATTCCTGGCTTTAAGTAATATGCCCACCTTGGCCTTGCAAAGTAAAGAAATAATTTTTAAAGAAGTATGGAAAACAATCATTCTCCACCAAGTGAATTGCATAAATCTTTAATCATGAACAGTCTAATACTTTTTCAGTTACCAGAACTTAAACTAATTCTGTGCTTTATTTTCATTTTATATTATAAACCAATGTTGAAGCAAAATTGAAATCCTGAAAATAAAAATACATAGAAAGCAAATATCATGATGTTCTTCTATCCAGTCCCCACTGACATCTAAGGTATTTCACACAATCTAAACATTTATTTGAACGGTTTGCTATAGCTATTCACGTATCCACTGCTTATTGCTTGGTCTAATCGGTCTGTGAGAGAATATGGAAACAAAATCTGTACCTTGACGAATTTACAGAAGACTCTCAGCCTTCTGAAATACTCTATGGACATCTGGAATTTCTGAGAGTATATACTTGCCTTCTCCCTTCCCTTGAGAAACCTCTGAGGTCAAGGGTCCTTTATGTTCTCAAATTTATGTTCAAGTTAATATTCAATAAATATCTCTGGGCTGACTAGGGCCACCAACACTAGACTTCAAATGTTTTGAAAACTTTGAAGCACTATTACTTAAAATTTAGAATCTTTATTGCCATATGTCATTTCATTTCCTGCTGACCATTGTGAAAGAGAATTTCTAAGCTGAATGGAAGCTGTAAGTCTTCAGCAATAAAACCAATTGGGTTGTCATAAGCCAGATGATTTCTAGGCTCAAAGAGTTTAGATAAGCACTCAGCATCTGGGGAAAGCTTATAGGTTCTACAGCACATAATTACTATGAATTATCTAACTTTTAATAATTGCAGTTTCTTGGAAGATTCATACATTTTTGTAAGACTTTGTATAAAAACTGAGTTTTTTTTTAATTGAAGAGACAAAGATGGGAACTCAGGATAATAAATAGAAATAAGTTTTTGAAGAAAAAAATGCTAGCATAAAGTGAAATGAGGAAAAAAGAAGTAAACTAGTATTTCCAACACCTTCCATATACCAGCTACAGTGGTCCTCAAGCTACATAGAAGCTTGTCTTACTTGATTAATGTTTGCAGTAACACAGTAAAGTAGGTACTATGATCTCCATCTTAGAGACAAGGTAAGTAACTTGCCCAAAGTAATGCCAATAGTAAGGGGAGGACTAGAATCTAAACCCAGGGCTGGCTAGCTGACTATAGAGCTTACAATCTGACCAGTGTTATTTCTATGTGGCATGCCATTTCAAGCTACATTGAACATCAGTTGAAATAGAAGTCTCAGCCTTAGAAACATAATGACACTCAGTGACCACAGAACAAATAATGACAAGGAGAAATGAAAAAGAGATAGGAGGGAGAGGACAAAAAAGGGAGGAAGAGAGGGAGGCAAAGAAGGAGAAAAGAAAGGAATTAAGAAAAAAGAGAAAAGGAAGAAAAGAAAGAAGGAAAAAAGAGAGGAAAGGAAGGTAGGAAGGAAAGTTACTGAAATGCCACATCACTCCTACTATTACCAGTTACTGTCTCTGTTAAGTGAATTTCTTTTAATTTGCTAAGAGCTGATCAGTTTTTAATGAAGTAAAAATATCTTAACATGGTCTACTAACTCTTCTGGCACTATTTTTATGAATTTTATATGAATTTCTTTCAGGAAATGTTACACCATTAAAACTGAAAAAAAAAAAGCTCTCATTGAAGTGTTTAGCATGAGCTGACATATTCTAATGTAACTATAGTTCTTATAGTGGTTTTATTGATTCTTATTGTCTAAAATAACAGAAATATGCAACATGCTAAAAGGATCTGGGGCACAGAAGTTTTATAAGGGAAGTAAGCTATGTGACAGCTGATATAAACATAAATGTCCCCTAGTTTCCCAGGTTCATTTTGAAATACATATGACTTTTAAATTTCCAGGCACTAGCTTTTTCTAGGAATATCTAACTCAGAACCATATTAAAAGTTGTGAGACTGCAATATGTCCAATTAATATGCATCTAATATTCCTTGATTTAGAGTTATCTGAAAATTATATGCTAGCCTTGCCAGAAACTGGGTGTGTGACCTGTGTAAAGTCACTCAACCACTCTGTGCTTTATTTTTCTTATTTGTAAAATGAACTTAATAATTGTACCTTGTACTTATGAATGATATAGGTTTTAACAATTTTACTAAAGATTGATTAAAATATTAGAAACCTATTCATGCAAGCAACAGTATTTGCAAACTTTTAATATTAGTCAAGCTGACATTTTGGTTAAGAAACAATGAACATCTTTTAAAGAAAAAAATTAAAGAGGACTTTTTATGGCATCTTGCTGATATATACATTTTTTAAACATCTTATGATTATCTTTAAAAATCAATGTTTTTACAGATCACAGCAATATTTTGTGAGAAATGTATTTCAATCAAATATCTTTAATTGCACCCAAAAAACAATTGAGATTCTAATATGATTTAGTTTTTCTGGGGACAGTCGTTCTTTACCAACCAATATGTAAATAGTTCAAAATTATACCTACTAGAAACTTCAAGTTACAGTGTACTTTTTATATTGTTCCCCCTGCATGGAATATTCTTTATTTTTAGATGATAAGTGAAATGCTCCTAAACCTTACAGACTATCTGAAGAATATGCTTGCATATTAAACAAACCATGGAAACCATTTAAAAACATATAAAACAGACATTGGCTGAACACCCAGGTTTCTCCTGAAGTATGATAATCTCTCATACAAAAGGACAATGCATCCATTTAAGAATCATCACACATCAGCTCATACAGTTTGCTTGAATACAATACAACCCTTACTGTTGTCTATTTCTTGAAAATGATGAAAAAAATTATAGTTTAAAATGTTATTTTGTGAAAAATAAAAAAGCCTCAAGTCCATTTAGAGGTGAAATAAAGCCCAAATCAAATGTTGCACAGTTGCAGTTTTAACCCTGGCTGACCACCTTGATCCGATCATGCCAGAGAACGCTGGAACGTGTCCCTGCTAATCATCACATCAGTCTTAAAAGTAACTCAGAACATCACTTTTAGTTGTACAAGTAACCACCTTCCATGTCCCAGGCTACACTGGAAGTATTGGAGATGTATTAATTTTAAAGCCTATAGGTAGATCATCTAAAAAACATATCCTGTTTCTATCATAAAGGGCATATTTAACTCTCTTCCTGTTCTCTCTTCACTTCTCCATTGCACACCAAAGTCAATGGGGCATTGAAAATCTCGAGCTGATAATAGTATATGAAAGAAGAATAGAAAGTGTGTGCCACGGTATGACCCACTGGAAGAACCCTAGAGACAAGAGTGTACAGACAACATACCATGTAATTCTAGATTTTGTCATGAATTCCATGATGTATTAAAATAATTGCATCAGGATGTTATTGTCTCATGGGCTTCAAAGTATAATCTAGAAAACTAAGTAAAGAGGCTCAGAATTTTTGAAAGAAAATCAAATTTTCTAGCACATTTTATTCTATTTTTTTCAGTATATTTTTAGCTTATTTTAGTCTATTTTTATTTCATTGTTGATATTTTCCCAGAAAAAAATATATTTCTAAAGCTGGGGAAACTATTTATGTGTTGCCTCTTAAAAAAGAGGAAAAAGATAAAATATACCATCAGCTGAAAACAATTGTTTCTCCTGCAGTGTGATAATCTACTCATATGAAAACTTAATGGGTTCGTTTAAGAATCATCACACACAGCTCCTGCAGTTTGCCCATGTGCAAAACTGTTGGGAATGTGTCAGGAAGAAAGCTACCTATCTTCTAGTCTTTTGGACCACCAGGCGATAATATTCTAAGGCTCTGAAAATCCAAGTAATCTCATTCACTGAGAGAACAGCCAAGTGATGTGTACTTTGTGAAAGTCATACAATAAACAGAACAACATAACAGTAAATCAGTTTTATACTTTAGAGGTGAGATTTTAGATTCCAGTGTGTATCACAGAACACAGTGCAATCATTGTTAGTTTCATTTTTTTTCCTTCAAAAATTGCAAGGTATTTTCCATTGTGAATAATTTAAAATATCAATTATTTACTAACAAAACTTCCCACTTTCAAATCAATATAAGTTATTTGTCTTTGTACTATACTAGTTAAAACGTACTCCTTCCTTTACTACTTTGGAGCAGGGCTGAGCAACAATGACCTTTAATACGTGTTGGCTAAGAAGCTAACTATAAACCGTTACATGGGTTTATAAGTCATTAACCATTGAGCTATTATTCATCCCAAATCTTAAGCATTTGAACACACTTAAATTCAGGTAAACAATAGAAAATCAAATAAGGATATGAACAAAATAAAGTAATTTTCATAATTAAAGCCTTAAAAATATAGACACATGAAAATAACTGTTTCTGTTAGGAAGAAGGTGCCAGAAACATTCCATTCTGCACACTATTGTGATAGTACATCAGCAAGGTCCGGGGAATAAATTTACCTTCAGAATAATCCTCCCTACCCTTTAAATTTATTACACATATACACTAGAATATAAAGGTCTCCATTAAGTTGGATACTTCCTGACATGCTTTGCTTGACTCACTCCAACCATCACTCTCTATTTTATTCAGTGCCAAGTTCTTACAGAGTGTATCTATATCTATAGTGGTTAATTCCTCCTGATTCACTCCTTTCTTATGCTTGAAGCCTAGCTTCTGCCCTCACCATTCCAGGGGAATAGTTCATTTTAAGGTCTCTAACCTTCTAACTGACTAGGCCAACACGTTGGCTCATAGTCTTAAATACCCCCTACCCCATCATTGTCCTGTGAGTCCGACTTCAGTGATCACTCCTTTTTGAAACATCTTTCACTTTTGGTTTCCATCACATGATACAGCTTTGTTCTCCTCCCATATCTCAGACCTTGTTTTTCTACTGCATCTGCTGACTCCAAACTTTCTCCTACCTTCTAAGTATAAATTGTCTCCTTGGACCTCTTTTTTCCATCCTGTTCTTTAGTTAGTCTCACCTGGCTTCAAAGACTCAGTTGTCACATTTAGACATTGACACCTACATCTCCAACCCCAGTTCAACATTTCCCTTCAGATTTCAATTTGGTTGCCTGACAGCTCTGCTACATGACCTACCTGTATCTTAAAAATTCAACTTGTCCTGAGAACATCTGCATATCCTCTACAAGGTCAGCTCTTCTTGCTTTCAATGTGTATTTTGGGGGCCACCATTCACCCTCAGTCATCTAAATTCAAATGCTTGTATCATGCTTGACTGCTTTGGCTCTGTCACTCCTGGCATATCATACCTCCACTTTTTCTTTGGGACACGTGTACTTTGCCATTGCAGTATAGGTGTAACATCTTGCATAGTCCTTACACTTGTTTGCACAACTTTTTTGTCCATGTTTAATATTCATAAGATTCATCATCAAATGAACTTGAAGTGGATCTTTCTGATCAAGCTGTCCCCCATTCCCTGTTTACCTCCACATTATAGCACAAAGTTAATACCCTTCACCATAACCAAAAAAAAAAAAACAAAAACAAAATACACATGTGTATAATAGGTGTATGTTTCAAAAACTACAAACTTGATGTGTAAAATATAACTTTCTTTCTCTGAAAAAAAATAGTTTCTAGTTAAATACCCATTCCTCAAGAAAGTAAGGATGGGCAACTTTTGAATGCCTTTTTATTCAGCTGTCTCCAATGCTGTATCCTCAATATTCAACACTGTCATTTCTCCTGCTCTCACCAGTTGCTGATTCATTGCCCCCTCCACAGAGGCTGCATGCCGAATTATTTATCCCAAATCTTAAACATTTGAACACACTTAAATTCAGGATGAGGTTCTCTCTGCCACTAGGTCCTCAACATCTTTGTGGTTCTTGTGACAAAAAGATCTGGATTCAAGAGCCCCTCCTCATGACACTTCTAAGCACCTACCACCTTTTCTTCCCCATTGCTTTTCCTTTCTATTCTCCAAATCAGAGAACTGTAATATCTTGGGAATGATTATAAGGGATTAATTCCTAGAATCCTTACCTTTAGGACAGAATCCAGATTATCAAATGGACTTGATTTTCTTACTTGTGTTCATGCTATAACAATCTTACCCCCCGGGGCATAATAAGTATAGAACACACTAGATGCTTCCTGCACGGAAGGGAGGTAGAGGAGTAGGAAAAAGAGGAAAAAAAGCATAGCTTATTACAAAATGTCATGTCATGACATTATAGTAGCAGAACTTAAAGACCCCTTCAGAGGACCATCGCCAAACTGCAGTACAGCACTTTCTCTTCACTGCTCTTTATAAGGAACTAGCTATTGCACTGGTGTGTGTGTGTGTGTGTGTGTGTGTGTGTGTGTGTGTGTGTGTGTGTGTAACTATGGAAAGAATCATTTTGGGTAAATATATGGGCAAAATACGCATTTCATTTGGCTCCTTTAAAAACTGTTTTTTAATTGAAAATTTTCACATAAAATCCACATTTTCTGCTTTTTAGAAAAATTGGCAACATCAAGTACTTGTAAAAATTGGCTTAAATAGAGCTTATAAAGTTGGATAGAGAAACATGGTGAGTAGGCAAAGAGACAGAACTAATAACTAAGCACTTTCTATGAGCTGGACAACTGCACACATGAACACACCATTGAATCATTGCAGTTAGGGAGGTAAGATATTATTCTCATGTCAAAAAGCTACTAAGTAACAGAGACAAAGGAACCTGCATCTCTCTCACTAGGAAAACACACAACTAAACAAGAAATGGCTAGAAAAGAATGTAGTCTCAATGCACCTAAACCTCAGTGGTACTTTCCAGGAACAACAATGTGTAGAAACCAACAGACCAAACAAAATACCAAAATGTAAGTCTTTGTCATTCTTTGCTACTTTGAAGCAAGTCTCTTTTTACCAGAATTCTCTTACTTCATAGGTAGTAAAATTAAGTAGCTATAAGTCAGGGCATGACAGATTTACTTTAAAGCTATCAACAATTCTATACTTTGGAGTACTAGTCACTGTTATCACAGATGCTTCCTTTCCAAGGATGGCAGAAATCTCTGCGATAGAAAGAATGTAAAAATCCTGCATTTTACTTCAGATTGTCCTGGTCCTTTTCAAAATCGGAGAAAGCATAGAACAAGTTATATTATAGTGGCTCTTTCCATTGTCTCTATAAATGCATAAAGTAGTGATTTTCTTTCTAAACCAAATCTGTTTGGCAAGATATACTTGCTGTTATACAGATTTAAAAATGGTCCTCTTCAGGGAGGTTTACACCTTTCAGATATTTGTGAGCTATTGTCATGACGTTCACCTTTCCCTTTGGAAATATTTGGCTTCTTTTTATTCATGGCTAATAAGTCAATCCTTTCATCCTCTTAATAATTTTTCTTGCTATCCTCTGAACTCCATCCAGTTGGCGTATCTGTATTTAGTAATGTGCAAACCAAAACTAAATGTAATATTCCAATTGTGTGGTTTTTTTTTCAGTATTACAAAGGGGATATTTTAAAAGCTATTGATTCCCTGTAAAACATGTTTCTTTTTTTACAAAAAAAAACAAAAAAAAAAAAACAAAAGGAAACCAGAGAAAATGAAAGGAAATTGTAAGAAAGAAATAGTAAGGGCTCCTATTAATGTTACAACTTCATGATTTATTTATGGCTATTCCCTGATTTCAGTTATAGGAGGCTTATTACTATTAATTATTTAACTGCAATTCAAATTATTTCCAGAGTTTTTTTTTGGGGTGGGGGAGCAGGGAGGGATATTGTTTGTCTATTGTTTTTAGTACATAGAACTCTCAAGTTATTTCTTTAACCCTGTCCCTATGGCCAGGGTCCTGCTAGTACTAGACTAATTCCTTAAGTAATTTACACCTGCCTGTCCTACTAAATCACCAAGCAGTATACATTCCAGACTCTTCATTCTAGGAAGCCATTCACCTCAAGTTAATTTGCTGCTTCTTGGACCCCTGCGGCCACTGTTTCTCTGAAAAAAAGGTGAACTATGTCCCTTGGTCCAGCTGCCTTGCCTGACAAATCTGTTACCGAAAACTACCGTGGAGCTTCACTTGTCCTTCACTGGCTCACTCTGATGCCCATCTCAGCCTTCCTCTATCACTCTTTCTTATGGTGAGTCAACAGCCTTGTTGCACTGAAAAGTTCCAAACTGTGATAGTTTTTAATTCAAAGTTTATTTTAACTTAAAAATTAGACCTTTGTTTTAAACATAATTCATCTTCCATTTTGGAACTTCCTTGAAATATTCTCATTTGAATTCAAGAAAGAAAAGTGTTATTGCAGTAATAACATTGATGCTTTTCCGCTAAGTCAGAATAGAAGACTGGCTTTCAGTACCAGACTCTGGAACCAACCTGCCTGCATTTGAAAGCCACTCCATCCACTATCCTGTGTAATAAGATACTTAAGTGGTCTCTACCTTGGTTTCTGTAACAATAACATGGGGATTTTATAATTTTGAGGTATGTTCCTTCAGTAACTAGTTTATTGAGAGTTGTTAACATGAAGCGAAGTTAAGTTTTACTGAAAGCCTTTTCTATATCTATTGAGATAGCCATCTATGACAAATCCACAGCCAACATCATATTGAATGGGGGAAAAGCTGGAAGCATTCCCCTTGAAAATTGGCACAAGACAAGGATGTCCTCTCACTACTCCTATTTGACATAGTATTGGAAGTCCTAGCTAGAACAATCAGGAAAGAGAAAGAAAGGCCCTCAAAACAGGAAGAGGAAATCAAATAATCCCTGTTTGCTGACGCCCTGATTCTATATCTAGAAACCTCCATTAGTCTCAGCCCAAACGCTCCTTCAGCTGAGAGATAAGCAAAGTTTTGTGATACAAAATCAATGTACAAGAATCACTAGGATTTCTATATGCCAACTATAGCCAAACTGAGGGCCAAATCAGGAACACAATGCCATTCACCATTTTCACCAAATAAATTACCTAGAAATACAGCTAACCAGGGAGGTGAATGATCTCTACAATGAGAATTATAAAACACTGCTCAAATAGATCAGAAATGACACACAAATTGAAAAACATTTCATGTTCATGGATCAGAAGAATCAATATTGTTAAAATGGCTATACCGTCCAAAGAGGTTTCCAGACTCAGTGCTACTGCTATCAAACTACCAAAGACATTCTTCACAGAACTAGAAAAAAGCTATTTTAAAATAAATATGGAACAAAAAAAGCTCAAACAACTAAGGCAATCCTAAGCAAAGTGAAAAAAGCTGGAGGCATCATGTTACCTGACTTCAAATTATACTATGGGATTACAGTAACCAAAACAGCATGGTACTGGTACAGACAAGCACATAGACCAAAGGAGCAGATTACAGAGCCCAGAAATAGGACTGCATACCTACAAACATCTGATATCACACAAAGCAGACAAAAACAAGCAATAGGGAAAGGACTGCCTATTTAATAAATGGTGCAAGGGTAACTGCCATTCATATTCAAAAGACTGAAATTGGACCCCTTCCTTACACCGTATACAAAAATCAACTCAAGATGGACTAAAGACATAAATGTAAAACCCAAAACTATAAGAAATCTGGAAGACAAACTGAACAATACCATTCTAGACATAGAAACAAGCAATGATTTCATCACAAAGATGCCAAAAGCAATCGCAACAAAAATAAAAATTGACAAATGGAATCTAATTAAACTTAAGAGCTTCTGCACAGCAAACAAACTATCAACAGAGTAAACAGACAACTCACGGAATGGGAGAAGATATCTGCAAACCATGCATCTGACAAAGGTCTAATATCCATCATCTATGAGGAATTTAATTTTACAAGGAAAAAACAAACCATCCCATCAAAAAGTGGGCAAGAGATATGAATATATACTTTTCAAAAGAATACAAAAAGCCAACAATCATATGAGCAAAAGCTCAATATCACTGATCATTAGAGAAAAATACAAGAGTTAGAACTTATCTATCTATCCATCCATCCATCCATCCCTCCCTCCCTCCATTCATTGATCCATCCAACAGCTATCTATTCATTCATCCATCCACTTATGTCAGGTCTTCCTTATGTTTTAAAAGAGCAGACACATAAATCAAAATTCTGAAAGAAAACATGTTTTTAAAATATTTTCTTTACATTGATTTACCTTTCTAGAAGAAAGCTGCAATCTATAATCTTTAAGTGCCATGTGAAGTTTATTAAGTACATTAAAGGAAGGAAAATATTTCTAGTTGCTCCATGTCAAGATAAAGAAAAAAATAAATAAAGAGAGTATTTCAGTCAAGACAGGGTTAATGAAACTGTAAAACAGAAAAATATTCTTGGCTTTCAATATCTGCTTAGCATTGTGAACTGAGCACTAGTTTTATAGAAAAATCATCACTTATCTGTAATACTATAAATATATATCTCTCCAAACATTCAAGCTGTAAGATACTGATTACTACCTTTCTGGCACACAGTCTTTTCTAGGGTAGACCTAATGACCCTTGGCAGTGGTCAGAGAGAACTGAGACTTACATGGGGATGTGACCTATGAGTGACCACAAGCTGTTTGACCTTGACAAGCTGTTTTACCTTTCCTGCCTTCCAGCTCTATTTCACCAATCTAGTTTATATACCTGTCATTGAAAGCCACCTCAATGTCTTCCTATTCAAAATAGGGTATAAATAAATAGATTATTAAAAGAGAAATGAACTCAAACCAAGGCCTTATGATTTCAAATTCCAAAGTCATCATTGAAAATATATTATTGCCCATTTGGAAATCAATTTAATAGTTGCATATTCACTGATTTTATAATGAATTCATTTTAATTTAGGAAAGGTTAAATCGAGATATCCAATTCCTAGGCATTGATAGATTTAAAAACAGTAAGAAATACCAAATTATCTACTGTGGTAGGAATACACAGGATGTGTTTACAAGAAATTAGGAAAAGTCTGGAAAAGAAAATATTCAGGGTTTTTCAAATATTTTCATAACAATACTTTATGAAAGAGACCACAAAGACTATCCAACTAGGCTATAATATATTATGTTTAATAACATGTTTTGGTTCCAGGAAGCCACTCGGGGACAGGCTTGGGAGATGTTGGGGCTGGTATATGGATGTAAAGGCACTGTATATTTTTAAAATGCTTTCTTCTAGTGCAGCTGCTATCATATGAATAAAAGCAGGACTGGGAAATTGGTGTGTTTCCAATGAAGATACAGCTATTTTTAATCAGGGAAAATTTACTAGCTAACTGGACAATAGGTGATCATAAACTAAGTTGATGGATTCCTCTAACTCTAGACATTACATTTTTCATTTGATAATGTAAAGTATTTCTTCTATTAAACAAGCTCAGTCTTTGGAAAATATGTAAAGATGTATTAAAGGCAGGAATTTAAGTTTGAGTAATTATAAGTTTTGGCATAGAGCTATTCTAAACTTAAATGGTAGTGGGGGCATTTTTACTGAGCAAATTAGAAATGATTTAATAATCACTTTACAAACCACTTAATGATGACAGAAAACCTCCTTGGTAGGCAAAATTAGCAAATTAAGAGACATGAAGATCTTCTTTTTAATTTTTAAATTTTTTTTGAGACACTCTCTGTCACTCAGGCTGTAGTGCAGTGGTGCAATCTCGGCTCACTGCAACCTCTGCCTCCTGGGTTCAAGCGATTCTCTTGCCTCAGCCTCTCAAGCAGCTGGGATTACAGACATGCGCCACCACACCTGCTAATTTTTGTATTTTTTATAGAGATGGAGTTTCACCATGTTGGCCAGGCTGGTCTCAAAGGACCGCAGGTGATCCACCTGCCTTGGCCTCCCAAAGTGCTGGGATTACAGGTGTGAGTCACTGTGCCTGGCCTCCTTTTGAATTTTAATAAAGCATGGAAACTCGTTTATTATAACACTTTGATCTTCTCCATCATTGTATTTATACCAATTATAATAAATTAATTATTTGTATAATCTATTGAACATTTGTTTTTCCCACTAGGCTCTGAGCTCCCTGAGAAGAGGGATGATGTCTATTTTAATCAGCCCTGTATCTGGTATATACTACTAATAATAACAGTAAGTGTTAACTTTTACTAAGTGCTTATTATTCATGACTAATAGTAATAGTCAGAAAATGTGTTAAGCACATTAATACTTAAAAATTAATACTATTAAGTTCATTTAATTATATGTATTAAGTTAATCTGTAAATTTGTAGTGAATCAAAAGACCCTAAATTTATACAAAGAAGCACAAAAGACCTTTTGCCAAGTAGAATGAAGCCCAGGGTGAGAAGGGCCAGAAAAATTCAGCTATTCCATAAAAATGATGAAACCAGAGCTCAGAAAGGTATGGGCGACATGCTTAAAGCCACAGAAAAAATGTCACAAATTCCAGTGTGTCCTGTTGATGTGTCTGATGCCATTGAGCATAGAGCATCTGAGAGATGTAGTGAGTTAGTCCCTCCAAAAACTAAACAGATTTCTTATATGGACTCACTTTTCATCATACACATACTCGGCAAACATTCACTGGCTATCTACCTTACACCACATGCTATTGTGTAAGGTATACAGGTGAGACATATTGTATTATATTTATTTATATATTAGATGTGCTGTATATTTATTTATATATTAGACATAGGAATAGGACATTAAGACATATCCTATTCTTAATATAAAACAGAAAGTTCCATTTAAAAACAAAAATCAAATTTTAAAATGGGAAATAGGATCAAACATTTCATATACAATAAAGTTGCTTTTTCCTAAAGTTAATTTTCCCAATTGCCTTCTTTATAGAACTTAGTTTTTCATCCAGTCGCTTAAATACTGTCTTACAAATATAATTTCAGTTAATTTAACTTATCTCTAAAAGCTATAGGCAGCTTGCTAATTTGTTTGATGGTTTTATAGAATACAGTGATTTCGAACCTATGGAATGTTGAAACTTGTATACATATTCATTTATACATGCATTCTGAACTTTAATCAATTGCATTTCATATTTTTAAATAGCTTGTAATATTACACTTGTTTTGCTAGAATATTTTATAAGCATATACACATATTTGTGTTGTATTTGAATATTAAATTTCCATTATCAGCCATTATTAATGTATATAGTAAAGTCTTCATTGAGGTTTTAAACTGCAGTTTGATTTTTCCTTTTCCTATAACTGAAACATTTACAGAGTTTGTACCTTTACAAATAGTCTTGTTTCTGAAAAATTTTACAGAAAAAATCACGTTTTCACTTATTTGTGACCTAAAAATCAAAATAATAGAACTCATAGACACAGAGAGTAGAAGGATGGTACCACAGGCTGAAACGAGGAGTGGGGGGGGGGGTGGGGGGGGTGGGAGGGGAGGTGGGGATGGTTAATGGATACAAAAAGTAGAACGAATAAGACCTAGTATTTGATATCATAATAGGGTGACTAGGGTCAATAATAATTTAATTGTACATTTAAAAATAACTTCAAGAGAGTAATTGGATTTTTTGTAACTCAAAAGTTAAATGCTTAAAGGGTTGGATATCCCATCTTCATGATGTGATTATTACACATCGCATGCCTGCATCAAAACATCTCATGTGTCCCATATATACTTACTACATACCCACAAATATTTTAAAATGTTAAAAAATTAAAAATTATGCAAAAACATGTTTTAGCAAAAAAAATGTTAAAAGGGATATTTAAGAGAATACAGAGTTTTTATTCTTTAGATAGAAGAGACTACTTTAAAAATATTAACATCTTGTCATCCACTTTTTAATAGGTCCTACAAAAAGGTCTCAATCAATCTCGCATTTTAAAAAAAATTAGAAAGACACAGTAGATACTCATATAGGTTCAAATAATGAATAAGAGGATCACAAGCTCTCTAAGTTTTTAAATATTGTTTCAAATTAATCATAGTCTTCAATTCCATCCTCAACCGCAAAGGAATTTTCCTGAATTAAATTGTTGTTCATTATTAAAAAAAGAATTGTAAATTTTAAAAATTATTGCAGGTTTTCTTAAAGTGAAAGAGAAAGTTTAAATATCCAGTGAGTAAAGAGGTCAACTGATAGGAGCTTTTATTTGACAACATTCTCACCATATTAAAACTCTGACCAGTAAGAGATCCTCCTGCTATGATGGTGTTCAGAATGTAAGCCAGTAATGAGGTGCTCTGCATACACAGAGAAGCTGAGCCCAACAAGGACCTCGGGAACTGAGCTCAGCTCTTGAAAGTTTAAAAGCAATAGACTTTTAAAGGTGAACTAAAACTAATGGGTTCTAGTAGGTTCTTTCAGACCTTACAATTTACATAAATTGATTTAATTTTTATATCATCTCAAATATGTTAGGTATCTGCTTCAAATTTTTATAGAATGCAGACAACGCATCTATTCTCTTCATTAAGTTTCTCAAGAAGACTTTATGCTGTGATCTCTTCCATCAATCCCATGATCTTAAACATGACTGCTCACCTTGTTAGGATATGATGCTTATAAATTAAACAAAACTCGCCAAAACTAGTGGAGGGTGAAGGATTCGATCTTGGTTGCATTCCAAAGAACTCCTTTTTTCCATAAAGAAATGAATTCTGTTGACAGCCCCTGATTCTCAGGGTTCTTCCTCTCTCCTACAGGGGCCAAGGAAGGTTTCCTATGCTCTTTTGCCATCATCTTGGCTGTACTCTGATTTCATGACCTCTGAGTTAATCCTTCTTTTTTTTTTTCCCTATTAACAAGTGTAAGCAGGCCAACTTCAAACGGACTGCAATAGGTCACAAGGTTTAATGGGCACGGAGATAATCATCTAAATTACATTTCTAGGCCTGATGGGCTAGACAGACTTAGAGGGTCATTTTACTAGCATTTGCAGTTAATCAGCAAGGTTGGTGGGTCTCAGAGCATAGCTGCTCTTGCCTTCCTCCCTGAGGGGCTGGGTCATACTGAATGATTAGCAAAGGCAGCTGCATTAACTTTCTTCTTCCACAAAGTGTGTCGTGTCCCAAAAGGACATGAAAGTCAAATGTGGCCACAGCTCAAACACCAGACATACTCTTTTCATCTCAGTGGAATTATCTGCCCTCTACTTGTAGATCATGATCCTCAGCACAACAGTTGTTGCTCATTTTCACAATCTGTTAACAGGAATTTTTACATTAAAGAACTTTCTCCTACATTTATTTCTTGTAGTATCTAGGAAAATGCCATAGCCTACTGTATATTTTTTTAATGCTACATGATTCTTAACTTTAAAAGGAATGAGAAATACAGTATTACTCGAAAGATAAGAAGAACCAAAATAATTTTACCTCTTAAAATTCAAAGGTAAATATCCTTTGGGAACTGGCAGGGAGAACAGCATCATGAGTTGTTTTTACAATACAGGCTCACATAATTTTGGTTACATATTTCAGTTTATTATCAAATAAAACAGTAGCCTTTCTCCTGAGTGAGATGTTACAATGTATATGTAACTGCAATTAAAGAAAAGGATGAACTGGAATTATGTAAAATCTATCAGTATGTCTAATTTATAAATAATTATAATACAATATGTCTCACCTCTATAATACTCCATAACTTACAAAAGTCCTTTACATCCATTATCATTTTATTCTTAATAACAATCCAGTGAAATAGGCTGAGGCAAGTATAAATTATCTCCATTTTACACATCATAACAATTTTCTGAGAACCTAAGTGGCTTGTTCAGTGTCACTGTGGTAATAAGCAATAAAGCTAGCATATAAATTCAAATCTTCTGACACCACACCCAATCCGTGTATCTTATTGAATAACATCATACAAAATACAAAATGTAGTCTTCTTGTGACATGCATTAGTATATATGTGTCTGTGTGTGTGTGTATATATGTATACACATATAATATGTATACACATATACACATAAAAAATAATATATATAAAAATGTGTGTGTGTGTGTGTGTGTGTGTGTAGATATATGTTTTTTAAAGCCATTCACTCAAACAGGCCCTTGTGGCAGAGCTGGTGGGTAAGTTGTATTTACATAATTAACATTCTAAAGTGAGCAAAATTAAACATGTTAAACTGATTCAATAAGAAGAATGTTGATTTGTCAAAATAGTCACATACATTATAATGTTTCTAAAACTTGGATGACTCTTAAGAGTATAGAGTTTATAAAAACCACAAACATACACAATCATATTTCAGTTTGATGCTGAAGAGGCCGTTTAGAAAGCTAACACACAAGTGGAATACAAATTATTTAAATGAGAGCCAGAATCAAAAGAAATGCTTGATCTTTATCAGTTTCAATCTTAAAATATATTATCTTTCTCTGAATTGTAAACATTTTACCTTTCCCCCCACACACGACAAAAAGTAGAAAAAATAATAATTTAGAAACTTTAGACTTAGTGGTGGTTAATCATGTAAGGGACTGAAGCAGGGTGGGGACATATATGCACTCTGGTGAGGTCTCTAAAATTGGGGACAGAATGAAAGGAAATTAAAGTATAGAGGGTGTTAATTCTAAGAAGGAGACATTTTTAATGATGTATGGCTTGGTCAAATGATTACTAAACATACTATCATTCTTCCGTGATAGAATAGTAGGAAGACTAGGGTAAAGATCATTTGAAGTTACGCATACGAGATTATGTTCTCAAACATGAATTTGATCATTAATGAACAGACCCTTTATTTTCATTATGGGTCAGTTAATGAGTTTTTAATTTTTAAAGTTTGACCAAAAAAATTTACTTTTGCTTTTAGAAGCTGCTTTCTCAAAAACAGTTACAAACAACAATAACAAAAAAAGAAACAAGGAAAAACACTTACTGGATACTTAAATGAAGTTTATATCCAACGTATACTACTTTGTTTGGCAGGTCTTTTGAAATTACTTTTCCTTTTTTTGTTTCTTTTTGTTTTTATAGATTTAAATTATGTTTAACAAGGGCAAATAAAACTTGAGAAACATATTTATGTTAGCAAAACAATCACTGAAATACTCAAACATAAGAAAATAATGAATGGATTTCAAAATTTCAGAGAGTTTAAGAAAAAAACTTAGAAAAATACCTTTGAGATTCAGAATCACTTATAGGAAGAGTCAAAAAAGTTGAGAAAATGAAGACACATTTATGTCATAAAGAATACAGAGTGCACAATATAGGATTAGAAGTCAAGTTACGGGAAGTACCACTAAAGGTGTTTATTCCCTGAAAAAATTATCTCCTTGGTGACATTACTTAAACTTCAGTCTTTTCATACACAAAAACAGGGTATTTTGAGAGGTAAAGAAATAGCCTTTCCTATCAGACAAAATAAATGGAATATGGAAGATATGTATTAAAAAGAGAATGCACCTGAGCTACATAATCATAAAAGCAGGTACTTCTTATATAAAAAAGAAAAGGCATTAGCTTAGGGGTGGTAACGGGCAATGTTTCTCTGTGGTTTGGGGACAAGAGGCATGGCATCAGCATCAGCCGGAAAGTTGTTAGATATGCAAATTATTGGACTCCACCCTAAACCTACTGAGTGGCAACGTGGAGTTGAAGTGAAGCCAGCAGTCTGTGTTTTAATAAGCCCTCTGGGAAATTTCAATGCATGATTAAATTTGAGAATCACTAGGATGAGGAAAAGCAGTGACAAAGGAGGAATGAAAGAAAGTGAAGCCAGTGCCCTGGTCAACATGGTCCTATTGTCTTTCAGGGAGGGGATTCCTAAGTCCCTACATTGCTCATAATCAGTCAGAAACATTTAAGGCTTAGATGAAGCTTCAGAAGTGAACTAAAGAAGTGTACTAGGCCAGAGAGGAATTGGGTGGCAAATTGTGGATATAATCCTCTAAATCCACAGTGGCACACATCCTCTTCAAATCCTGGGCCTAGTATCCAGCAGTGGGCCACGCCCTGTGGCATCTGGAAAAGGAAGTGATCACAAGGTCTTATTAGGGCCCTCAAATCAGATTTGTGATGTTTGGTGCTTTTGTTCCTTGGTATTTACAAACACACAAATAGTGGAAGAAAGAGCAGAACACCTAGCAATAAATTGGGACTGAGGGCATATTTCTAACTTAACATTGATCTAAAATGTTTAGATTATTGAGGTTTTAAAAAATCATTTGGTCTATTCAACCCTGTGATGCCTGGACTCTTTCTTTAATATTGCCACCAAGTGGTCAATGAGTCTATGCTTTGGATACTTTAAAAAGAAACATGAAAAGAAAAAAAAGAGAGAGAGAAACATATTGCCCATTGAGAGGGCATATTTATTTTATCTTTAGAGAACTATAGGTATGAGAATGGACTTATTTATATTTAACTGGTAGCTGTCTTGTTGTGAGGCTCCATGAAATATAAGAATTAAGGACATTTGTCATTTTCTCATCACCCATTGTGCAACCCTCTCTTATTTAGAGGGAATCTTATACTACAAATGCCAAGCAATCCTGCTCTGTTTATTGAGTAGGATAACAACGTGTGACTTAAATGTGGCTAACTGGATGTCCCAACCTAAGATTTTGAATTTGGAACAAATGACACAAATAAGAGAGGACAGTTTAGAAATCATTCATGACCTTGACATTCAGCAGCAGAGGCAGAAGCAGCAGCCTGCAAGCTCTGGAGAAGAGAGTGTGTCCAGTGACAGTGGGATTTGGGGTCGTACCTTGCCTGCAGCTCCCCCTATTTCCCTTGATTCTATTTCTGCTTCTATAGTCTTCCCACAATAGCTCAATTCTATAAGCTACCAGATATGTTTTGAATAAAGTTCCTTTTCTGCTTAGGTTAGCCAGAATTGATTTCTATTTCCTGCATCCAAGAATGTTGACTAAGATATTAGATGTAATAGAATGCTGTGGGCAGTGGGGTAGAAATGATAAAATGACATTAGAGATGTCTAAGTAAAAGTGGTTTATATGCATTCGTATAAATAGATTGGAGTCCACAAGGAGAGCTGAGACTGGAAGTAGATATTTCACAGACATCTTTTAAGTCCTAGAATTGAGAAGGCATTCAGAAGATAAACCTCAGATAGATTATGTTCTTTGTTTCCTAGCATCTGTCTTTCTTAAAAGAGTATTTCTAATTTCCTTTGGGAATTGATTGTTGTTTATGCTTAGCTATGAGGTTTGAAGGAATTGGCCTCTTACCAGTTCTAGGGTTAGACTTCATTGGCTTAAATCAATCAGCAGTAAAGAGCTGGGCACAAAATCCAATCAGTGATAATGGTATTTATGCAGATTTTGCAGGAACTCCCAGGAAAGTGATGTAAGATTTTGAACTTCAGCAGGACCACAGCCATGTGTGGACATCTGAAAGAACCTGCAGCTGCCTAAAGGCTCCCATGTGGAGTCTGAGGGTGAAGTAACAACTAAAATATACAGCACTGAGATGGAGAGGAAACAGGTGTCATTGTTTAAACACTGAATCAAACTTCACCTGGAGCTTGGAATATCTGGATTTTTTTCAGTGAAATCTGCTAGTAATCCTCTTTATTTTAAAAAACAAATCAAAGTAGGTTTTTAAAATTAACAATATAAATTGTTCTAGTCATTATATGCCTTCTCTTCAACTTCCATCCTTCCTTCCCCACACACATTAAGTTTATCATTTATGGTATGAGTACATTGGATGATATCAGAAGACATGAACTGATGGTCTCTGTGCTGAATCTGATCACAGAATTTTATTTACTTCTCTGTCATGCAGAGGCTTCCCTTTTAAAAATTAGTTACCAATATATAAAACTTGAGAGATCTTCCATTAAAATTCAAACATTAAGTTTCTTTGGAAGGATCAGGAGATTCCACAATACTGAAATTGCCTCCCAAAATAGCAGAAAATATCTTCAGGCTGTTCACATTTAACAGGACATATGCTTTCCACTTAGCCATAGTCCTCACCACTTCCTATTGCCTCACACCTGACCTAATTCTGTCATTTATATTAGCCAAATCTGAAAAGATTTGTGTTTGCAACACTTTATGGATTTAAGTCTCAGGTCTGCCTCTTATTTTCTGTGATAACAGTGCCAATCACATAGGATTATCTTATACATTAATGTGATAAAATATGGCAAGAACAGTGTAGGCATTTACTACAATAAAATGCTCTACTGTATGAGGATGTTCCCATCATAGATAATAGTTTCAATTGCAGATTCTCAACTTTTAAGGTAAATAAATAAATGAGAAATAATTTTATTTTTTGAATAACTTCTACTATCCAGCTCTGTTGACAAACCTACCCTCTTTCTTAATGGATCTGGCTCCCTTAATGATATTAAAGTCCTGTATCATTACACTTTAGTAATTGCCAGTTATTAAAAGTCTCATTTTCACTAAAACTTTATTCTCATTTGGATCCAAAACTTTCCCCCAAGAGAAGTGTAGATTTGCAGCTCCCACACTTAATGGTAGGTAGAGAAATATGACAGAGCTAATTCTGAGATAGCTCTTAAAATTTCTGGCCCTTGATGTATACACATCTTCCTCCAGTTATTCAAGCAAACACTAATCCAGGTGTTGCTGGAAGGGATTTTGCACATGTAATTAAATTCACAAATCAGTTGACCTTAAATTAGAGAGCTAAAATCTGGGTCTAGAGGTCAGAGACAAGGAAGACAGAGAAAGAAAAATCCTGGGAGAGAGTCAAGGTGTGAGAGTCTCCATTGCTGGCTTAGGAGATGGAGGGGACCAGGTGGCAAGGAATGTGGGCAGCCTCTGGGAGCTGAGAGCAGTTCTTGACTGGCAGCTTGTAAGGAAACAGGGACTTCAGCCCTCCAGTTGCAGGGAAGGGAATTCTGCCAGCTCAATTCTGTGAGCTTGTCAGTAGGCTCTTCCCCAGAGGCTCTAGACAAGAATTTAGCCTGGCCAACACTTTAATTTTAGATTTTAGCTCTGACCAGAGCACACCCATCCCACCGCCCCTGGATTTCTAAGCTACCAAACTGTGAACTAGTGAATGGATGTTGTTTTTAGTTGCTATGTTTGTGGTAATTTGTTGCACAGCAATAAAAAAACTAATACTAAAGAGTTGGAGGTGGTGAATGATGTCCATTCTCTAACTTTCCCAAATTTGTTCCTTTTGATTTAAGGTAGAAGAGGGCAAACTAAATCTCTTTTGGGGGTCATCCTTGTTAGCCTCACTCATTGTCTCATTGTAGGGGGGCAGCCTCAAAAAAGTCTTGATGTTGAGTCAGTTGCCTGGAGCATTGAAAAGCTCAGCTACAGTTTCCAGCTAATCCTGATTAAAAGCCTCAGGTGCCTTGTCGTCTCATGCTGGGTCCCTGAGAAGCCTAGATACAGAACCTCATTTCTTTACCTTCTATAGCTTTAACTCTGGGCCCTGTGGCCTGGGACAGATATACTCCTACCTGGAATTCCTAAGAACTCAGGGAACTGCTTCTTGCCCCTTCTTAGCATGGCAAACCTCACCAGCAGCAATATCTCAGCACACTCTTCCTTTCTGGCAGTACGAGGACATTCCTCAAACCCTGTTACTAAGCAGATATTCAGCCAGGTAAACAAGCAACTTTCTCTCCCTCTTCAAGTCATCTCTAAGCTTCACAGGTGATTACCTTAAGAGGAGAACTCATGGACCCCTCTGCCTTCCCCCTCTGGGAGCAGGGGTGGAGACATAGTCTCTTTTCATGAACAATTTATTCCCCAAATGTCACCTCTTCTCACTCTCTATACCATCATATCTCTCTTACAGCCAAATATATGGAAGTCTGAGGCTAAGAAGGAGGCCTTCTTTTTTCTGAGATAAGAAGAAGATAAATTGTACTCAAGTAACCTTCATGCACACAATATCAACACTATTCTAATGTAGCAGTGACATAATGTCATAATGATGCAATAGTGATGTAATGATGCATTTAACATTTTTAAATCTCATGTACCCCACAAATACATACCCCTACTATGTATCCATAAACATTTAAATTTAAATAAATAAATAAAAATTTAAAAAATATTTTGGGGGATCTGGATATAAAGTGTATAGGAATTGTTTATGCTGTTTTACAACTCATAAGTTCAATATTATTTCAAGACACAAAGCTAAAATAATTTAAAAATTATATATTCAAAAAACTCATAAACATAATCATGTATTTTAACATTTTTAAAGAATGCCATATCAATGTAACCTAGAGCATAACTTGTAAAATAGGGCATGTGTTTAATTTTGTATTTGGCTTGAACAGTATCATTTAATTTTACAAATATTAAGAACTTTCCAGGCATTATGCTAAGTGAGGATGATCAAAGACCCAGGCTTTGGCCTGGAGAAACTGACTGTGTGAGTGTTTGTGTGTGTGCATATATGTATGCAAATGAGGGAGACAGACAGAGACAGAGAGACAAAAGAATAACATCAAAGAATGAGTGTTAACTAATTGCAGAGTTTTTATAAAGCTACAACAATTACTTCACCATCGTGAACAATATTGTGCTAATGGGTGGGAGAATCCATGCCATTTAAAATAGATTTTGAATAGGATTGGGATTGCTTCTTCTGGTAACAATAAGAGGTAGGTTCATTTAAAAATATTTTTGAACTAAACATTTTAGAATTTAAATACATATCCAACTTCAAATTTTTTCTTATAATGAATCCATGTACCTGGCATAATGAATCCATGTACTTCTTTTTTTTTAACTTAAAAAAATTATTATATATGGAATGCTTCACGAATTTGCATGTCACCCTTGCACAGGGACCATGCTAATCTTCTCTGTATCGTTCAAATTTTAGATATGTGCTGCCGAAGCGAGCATGAATCCATGTACTTCTATTCAATTTTTTGAAGAGGCAAACAAGAAGAAAAACTTTTGATCAAGTCAGAGGCCCTCATTGATCTCCCCCAAATTATAATCTCACTCCAATTGATTACTCTCCACTCATAGATTCTGGTGCAGTTTTGAATCAACTGGAGTTTTACAAATCAGAAGAGTAATATAGATGTCTTTTCCTTAAATGTAAAATCTAAAATTTATACCATTTTTTAATATCCAATAAAAAATGAAACCTTTATTCTCTGGGTCTGCAAAAGCAACTTTTGAAGTCAAATATATTCATCAACATACTCATTAGGGGCATTTTTCCCCTACAGTTTTGGAGAGAGTCTGAAAACCAATACCAGAATGGTTTAGATATTCATAATTGTTTACACATGTTTCAGTAACAAAATATATTTGGGGGGGGTGGCACTTTATTTTAGGATTTGGGATAGCTGGAAATTATTATCATTATGGTTAAAAGTTTTCTAACTGGATAATGGCATTAAAAAGAATATAACATTCTGGAATCTTTCCTCTTAATATGGAAAACATATTATTTTATTACATGGAGTTATTTAAATATGGCTTGGCTGTTGTCTGGCTAGTTACATATGAAATTGTCTAAAGAAATCGGTTTAGAAGATTCTTGGAAGAAGCATCAAATAGAAAATGCTTATCATTTCTTATTATTTCATATCTATAAATGATTTCTCTGTAACTTCTTATTCTTATTAATAGTATTATTGCTATGCAGAGAAACCTTAGTACTCTTTTTAAGGGCTAGATGGTTAATATTCCATATACTGCAGTGACAGATTCTAATTAAATATTTAGGAAGTGGGACATCTTTTACAATCATGATACACAGTATCTATTACCTTGGAGAAATATAAAAATCCTTTTACTAGTTGTTCCTCCAAAAAAAAAAAAGATGATTAATAAGGGATCCTGTGGGTCCCAGAACCTGAAATGTTTCTTCTAAGGAGCTAGACTATGTTAAGAGCCAAAAGGAAGCAAGGTTCAAAGGAAATTCATCTAATATTTGTGCGCTGGTTATAAAAGGGGGTGAGAAGCTGCTCATCAGCAGCATGTGTCCAGTTGGCAGGGAGGGCTGAATACCAGACTGAGGGGTTATTGTGATCACAGATGGACTTAGCATGGGAACAGGGATGTCAAAGACTCCCAGTCAGTGCAGGCTATTTTGGGGACTTTGCACAAATCATTATTTTTGCACTCTGTACCAGTATGGCCTCAGACAAATGTATTTGTTTAATTTCTAACAAACATGCAATCCTTTTAACAGCAGCAGAATTTAACATAGCAATTACCTCTCATATGTTGATACCATGACCCAATAATTATTTCCTATTTGATGATTGGCTATTGAAGATTTGCAGATTACCAATGTAGGTTTCATCCTTGGAGATATCACTGAAGGGAGGTTATTAATGAATTATAATTGTCTCTGAATATAATGAATTCCTTTCATCAAAAACAATTTTTACAGTTTTTATACTTTGTAATGTCAAGACTATGCCACTAAGACTTAACAAGTAAGGGTATAGAACAGCTAAGTCAATATTCTAAAGAAGAAATAGGGACCTTTTTCAGCCAGGGAGGGTAAATTGTCAGTGAATTGGCAATCCACCATTCATTTCATACATTTAGAAATAGTCTGCATTAGTGAATGTCTGAAGGATGTGGAGTTGGCTCCAGGAACCATGTCTAGATCTAGATGTTAATAGCCCTTCTACATAGGCACAACTACAAACTGCCAGCGAGTTTGCTACTTGATCCATGGATTCTCATCCTTACGCTGCCATTGACTGGCAATGAACATTGGTCAATTATTGATGATGGACCTTGGCAAATTATTGAGGTTTACTGATATACAGGGTGAGATGTTAGATGTCAAAGATACTCCTAACTCTAAATTCCAGTGTGACATTGGAACACAAGACCCACAATGGCCTAACTATGAACCTGACTACTGGCCATGGAACTATTGGTCATCAATCCTACAGCTAGAAACACGCCCCGAGCTCACACCCTTCTCTACTGGTGTCTTCCCCATTAACAGCTTTGGTTCCTCAAACCTTTTCTCCACATGTAATTGTTGCAGGGCTTCCCCTTTCTGCCCCCATTACTATATTAATGATATCATATATTAAGTTAGCTTTTGAAGGCTTGCCTAAAACCTAACCTCATTTGTACATTTCCTTCTATACACCAACAATAAATTAATGACAAGTTCCAAACAATAACCTACAAATTAACTCTTGGAGCCAAAGCTATATGTAAAGTATATATAGTTGACCCTTGAACAACAGGAGGTAAGAAGAGGGGTGGTGGTTAGTGGTGCCAATCCCCCAGGCAGTCCAAAGTTCAAATGTAGGCCAGGCACAGTGGCTCACACCTTTAATCCCAGCACTTTGGGAGGCCAAAGTGAGTGGATCACCTGAGGTCAGGAGTTTAAGACCAGATGACCAACATGGAGAAACCCCGTCTCCACTGAAAATACAAAATTAGCTGGGTGTGGTGGCTGGTGCATGCCTGCAATCCCAGCTACTCAGAAAGGCTGACGCAGGAGATTCACTTGAACCTGGGAGGCAGAGGTTGCAGTGAGCTGAGATTGTGCCATTGCACTACAGCCTGGCCAACAACAGCAAAACTCTGTCTCAAAAAAAAAAAAATCCAAGTATAACTTTTGACTCTACAGAAACATAACTACTAATAATGTACTATTGACTTGACAACATAAACAATTGATTAATATATATTCAACTGACGATACATATCAAGCAATTCAACTTTTTCTGTTATATCATGACTTTTCTCTGCTTCTTAGGAGCACTTCCAGCATCATTAGTGATGGCACTTTGTATGCATCCCCTGGTGTTGTTCAAGTTTACAGTATTGCACTGCATACAATAAAAATATGCAAGAGTCATGAGAGAGCACATTTTATTTTTAAATTTCTTTAAATTCAGGTAAAATATGTATATAAAATTTACTCTTTATCATTCTCAAGTGTACAGTTCAGTGGTAATACGTATAGTTATATTCTTTTTTCCTTTCATCCTTCTCCTCTTCCTTTCCATTTCTGGCCTCCGATAACCATCATTCTACTCTCTATCTTCATGAGATGCACTTTTTTATCTCACACATGCAAATGTGAACATGCAACATTTGTCTTTCTGTGCCTGGCTTATTTCACTTAATATAATG
>CAUYQU010071640.1:0-68013 GCA_963574635.1 Cheracebus regulus | reverse complement strand
TGATAGGCTTCCCTTTATGGGTAACCTGGCCCCTCTCTCTGGCTGCCCTTAATATTTTCTCCTTTATTTCAATCCGAGTAAATCTGACAATTATGTGTCTTGGGGTTGGTCTTCTTGAGGAATATCTTTGTGGGGTTCTCTCTATTACCTGGAGCTGAGTATTGTCATGCCTTGCTAGTTTAGGAAAGTTTTCCTGGATAATATCCTGAAAAATATTTTCCAGCTTGGATTCATTCTCGTCGTCACTTTGAGGTATACCTATTAAGTGTAAATTAGGTCTTTTCACATAGTCCCATATTTCCTGGAGATTTTGCTCATTTCTTTTTATCCTTTTTTCTCTGATCTTATCTTCTTGTTTCATTTCATTAAGTTGGTCTTCGACCTCTAATATCCTTTCTTCTGCTTGATCAATTCGACTGTTAAGACTTGTGCATACTTCACGGATTTCTCGTATTGTGTTTTTCAGCTCCATTAATTTGTTTATATTCCTCTCTAAATTGTCCATTCTCATTAGCATTTCGTCAAACCTTTTTTTAAAGTTATTAGTTTCTTTGCATTGGGTTAGAACATATTTTTTTAGCTCACAGAAGTTTCTTATTAGCCACCTTCTAAAGCCTGACTCTGTTAATTCTTTGCACTCGTTTTCCATCATGCCTTGTTCCGTTACTAATGAGGAACTAGCGTCCTCTGTAGAAGCAGAGACATTCTGATTTTGAGTGTTCTCAGTTTTTTTACGGTGGCTTCTTGGCATCTTTATGGTTTTATCCACCTATCGTCTCTGTAATTACCAACTTTCAGATTAGGTCTCTGAGTGGACGTCCAGCTTGTTAATTTCCAGCTCCGGAATCTATGTAATTTTGACTGCGGTGACCCAGAACGCTGGCTAAAACAGCAGCGTTGAAATTCGTGGTGCTTTTCTGCCCGGGGGTCTCCAGTCTGGCTTCTCAGTCCCTTTTTCAATCAGCTGAATGGACTGCTCTGCCTTATCAGCGCTCCAAATATCATCCAAAAAGAGACCCAGTCCCGTTTACTCTGCACCAAGAGCCCCCGGGCCGAGGTGCAGGCAAAACAGCTGTGCCAGCTGAAAGGGTCGCAACCCGTGGGGCTCCTCGGCTGGGAATGCCCTGGTCCGTGGGCAGCAAAAATTTGTTGGTAAGTGTGACGTCCACTCACTCTCTGCGCTTTCACTGGGAGCTGCAATCCTGAGCGGCTAATGATTGGCCATCTTGGATCTCTCTCCTTTTTTATGTTAGTTGCTAATTTCATCTGTGCTCTGCATTGAGTTCATGCCCTGCATTTGTTTGTTTGTTGTTTAGGTAATAAACATTGAATTATTATAATCTACCTATGTCTTTAGGTGAATATTTCATGAATACTTTTTAAAAAATATCAAATATTCAGTGTTTAAACACTGGAAACAAAGAAAATTCTAATGATCAAATGAAAAAACATCTTCCTGCTTCATCAAAAGTCCTTTAACACATTGGTATATGTACTTCACTTTCTATGTATGTACAAGTTTTTGTGTATATGGATTAAAACTAGAAATCATATTATGTTCTAGCTTGCTTTCTTTTACTAAGCATGTTTCCATATCAATACTGTTTTATAAACAGTATTATTTGTGTTGCTTGCATTATGTTCACTTGTAAGAACATGCAACAGTTTGCACTAATAAAGCCATAGTTCTGAGACTTTGATATGTTTACAGTTTTTTTGGTCATTTCTGTAGCCTCTGCTATTCTTGTTTCTCTGTATTATTACACAGCCTTTGGTAAAGCTAGAAGCAAAGAGATTCACCATCCTCTAATGGACAGAGGATGGTGAGCATGTAATGTACATTACAATATATGCTGTCATTCCAGGGTACCCTGTGATGCATGTCCTCTCTCTTTCACTTGCTCTCAGTCTTACTCTTGCCCTTTCACTTGCTCTCCTACCATAGGGCAGTAGAGGGGCTATAAAAATCTCCCAGGATTCCTTTGGAAAGAGTAAAACTTCCTATTTGGGTTTTAGCTTGAGAGTCCTCCCTCTGTCAAACTATTGTTAGCTGAAGCATCACAGCAATCTGAAGGTAGAAATTTGGGATTTGGTGATTTAGCCATTTTAGCTCAGTCATTTGGATTGTTCTTGGATTTATAAAACTAGCCTCCTTTGGGTAAAACCTCTCCTTATCAACAGTTGATTATAGCAAATGTACAAGAAGAAGTTTGCAAGATTCAAGGGTTTTGGGATGCTGTGGAAGCAGAAGCAGGGTAGTGTGCTGGACAACAGGCCCTGCTAGGACTTTTGCAAGCTAATAATTGCCTCTCAGCCTCTATTTTAGCATCTGTGAAATGAGCACAATCATATCCAATCATCAGGTTCCTGTTGAGATTAAAAGTAAATGTCTATTTATTGCTAATTGAGCACAGTGTCATGCACAAAGTATTAATGGTAGCATTATTGTTGTTCTGATAAAGTTGCAGATGGAAACAGATATGCTGATGCCATGTTGAGGACCACAGACAGGCAAAGCCAGGCAGAAAATGATCCCTAGAACTGGTCTTCCATTGTCCTTATTTGCCTGTTTCCTTTCATACATCTTGGGAAAAATGATCCAGTATTTCCTCTGTCCTGAGACCCAATATGATACTGATGAAAAGAAATTTTAAAAAATCAGTATCAACCTGAAAACAGCACTCTGTGAGGCCAGCATTTATTGGAGCTTTCCCAGTAAATTAGTATTGCCCTTGTCCTACTCCCCATTATCCCCTAACCTTTCTCCAGCTTCACTGTTGTTGTTATTAACAACAAAGCCTTGTGCATGGATAAAGCAGATATAGGCTTTGTCTTAATGGACTTGTTTAAGCTTCACCTAAAGCTATTGCTCTTTGCAACCCAAGGCATTTCTAATATTTGAAGAGGAAGAATTTCAAGTGATACTATCTTAAAATGGACCATCTATCACCAATAAGCTAGCTAGTTGGCTAGCACAGAGTAGCATTATAACTAAGCTTATATTCCTGACCAAGGTCAACACATCTAATACTTGTGTAACCAAAAAAAAAAAAAAGTTACAAATGAAGATACTCTAAATATAAATCTAATAATTTCAAATGGTAAAATGGTATTTGAAGTTCCATAAAAGGACCATAAATAGACCATATGCATAGATTATTCAAGTGGCCTTTATGAGCTACAAAGTGTGCATGTAACACATAACAAACTATGCCATAAATCTGGCTACCTCCAATTAATATGCTTCCTATGACACATGTTAACATTTAAGTCACAACTTTAGTTTCCTTTGGAGGCATTAGAATGATCAAAACTAGTTGTAAAAGGTATCAAATAAAGCTTGGCCATTTTTTAAATAAAATAAATTTTGCTTTGGCAAGTAGGATTTGGAATCATCTCATTGGCCTTAAAGCAGCACTCACATTTGAGATGTTGATCGTTTTTTTTTTAAAAGAGCCATTGAGATATCTAAATATTTCAAGAGCTCTCCAGGGATTTTCATTGTGAGAATTTGAAGAGCAGCAGACTCTTAAATCTAGCCCTTCTGTTCATCTTCGTTTTCTTTTCTCTCAGCAACTATAAGGGCAGAATGAGAATAAGAAAATAATTCACAGAAAGGTCTCTTAAGCAATAGGGAGGATGGGATTGAAGAAGGGTTGTCATACCTCTTTGCCCTTGAGGTGGGGGAAGTATTTACTGGCTGATATGTGTGTATGTGTATGCACATACACACATACATATATGTATACACATATATAGATGACACATCATGTGATATATATGTATGTGTATGCATGAACATATACACATAAGTATATTTGTGTATACGTATACATATACACATATATATGTATACACACATGCCATGTAAATATGTGTGTATATGTATATATGTGTGTGTATGTAAATACATACACAGACATATTATATATGTAGGTCAGCCTCAGAGTTTCAGATCCCTTTAAAGCCCATCTGGCAAAGTTGCTGTCTTTTTCAGATTTAATTGTCGTCTAGTTTGGTATTATGCTGCAGAAACTTTATAAACAGAAGTCATTGAAAAGAAAAGAAAGTATAGCAGATTAGTTAATCCCAATCCGATCACTTGCCAATTCTGTAAACTTGAGATTATTAATTTATTTGGCCATTAATGTCCTCATCTATAAAATGGAACTCTTAATATCCATCAACTCTTTAAGATTGGGATGAAGATTACATGATATATGATACATAAGAAGTACATAGCACAGAACCTGGTTATGATAAATAAATGCTCAAAAAGGTAGTTTTTATGGTTATTTTTTCTGTTACTTTCAATAATAATAGTGTTAAATAGGTCGAATTTATCATTCAAATATTGACTAAAAGGGACTGTTTTATAGGTTAAATATTTACCTACATTACTCAAGTTTCTTGAAACTATTTGTGCAGTGTAATTACTGTTTATTTTTAAATATATTTTTAATTTGGGTCCTAATTAGATGTTTTTTCCCTAAGCAATTATTCTTGTCCACCTTGATAAAGACAAGCAAAGTCAGTGTGGATGAGAGAAAATAAGCCAGACCACTGGAACCTAATCTTTTCAGTTTTTGTCTACAACTCAACCTTGAAAAACTGATGGGAAAGGCCAGAAAGGTTTAAAAAAGAAAAAAGGAGACTTTCCAGAAGTTACCTAAAGAGGGTCTGGAAAGAATTGTAGTCTCACTCCTTCCGACGTTTATTAAAACACCACAAAATCCATATTTCTACTTTGATCTTGACTCAAGAGAATGTTATGAAGTTGGCACCAAATTGAATAAATCAACCCTATATTTGTCCACTTGGGTATATTTTAAAGGCAGGTGAGAAGGTGGAAGAGGAACAATTAGATGCTATCTCTTCTGAAAGTATAATATCAACTAGATACTGGAAAGAAAATACAACATATGCTGCGGCATTATCAGTCAATGTCCATCTAATTATAAGAGCTTCAGGAACTTGGTGTTCTGTTTGACTTCAAACATGTAAAAGGCTCAAGTCATGTAACCTGGTATAATGTTTTCTGAGGACTTGGTCAGCTCATTTTCTTGCCTCAAATATTTAATTGAACCAGTTGTGGGTAATGAAGTCTGCTCTTTGCAAAATTCAAAGTAGTTTTCACACTCAGTTATCCTTAATCATATATTATATGTCATCTTTGGCTTTCTGCACAGGCAGATGGGAATTTAGTGGGACATTCCATGCAAATACTGGCCTGCAAAATGTCTTGACTGTTTCACAATAGGCTGCTTTTTAGAACACTTTACTCAGGCCCTGTGTCAGTATAAATATTAGAAGACTTGGGAGAGTTTGCAATCTTTTGGCCCTGGTTAAATTACCATTTTAACCCTCCCTTTTCCTGAGTATCACTGACAGGTCATTTTAATTTATTTGGTTTATTTTTCTTATTTTCTTAAAGACGTTCTCACTTACTAGAAAAGCAAGTCAAATCAAATAGTATAAAGCATAACACAACTCAAAAACAGCAATAACAACAGGTAATGTGTAACCCAGACTCTTTGGTTTATTGAAATTCTGGCTTTTAATTTCTTACTTTAGAAAAATCTCAGCACTATTGCTGGAGTATAGAGTTCTGTAAAAGCTCTAGGCTTACTGTGAGCAGGATTTTTCTTTTAAAAAAGAAAGGAGATTACTGGAAAGAATACCAGTTGGAAGAAAGAATAGTTGGAGAAATGTTTTAATGTAATTTGCATATGAATAATTCTCAAGGATGTTATTTAGGTATAAGAGTATTGCAACTTCTCCAAAGTGGAAGTGAATCCAAAAAAGCAAGTATAATTTTTATAGAATGTGTTTGAGAGAATGTAAAATGGGAAGAGAAAGATAAAGAAGCCGATTCCTTTACAAATGTTGGATGCCTGAATAGTAAACACATCAGTAGCATTTCTGCATTTTGTTTTTGTTCAGCCCTACATAGTGCTGCTTTGGATGCATAGTGTTTTTCTCATGCTGCTGTCAGTCCCAGTTCAAACCTTTACATCCCAGATAGCTCGTCTCACATTGGCTATGCATTAGAATTGCTTTATGTCACACACTCCATGCAATTTAGAGAAAGATTTTCATTGTAGAACGAACTTGAAAAAAAAAAAACTCAACAAAATATTTCTATGAAAAGCAATTTGCTTTGCTAGGCTTTGCCTGTATTCCCAGTGCAATTACTGTAGATTGTATGAGTTTGAAAATGAGCTTTCTTCTTTGCAACCCACTCTCTCCCTGTTTGATTCTCTCGTGAAGTCATAAACCTCTGTTTGCGCAGTAAGCCAGTTGCCATGGAGATTAATGTGATGTTACAAATTTACTATTATTTATGACTTCATTGTAGGATGGATCCGAATGAGAAATTAATCTCTGATTTCTTCACCAAATATTTGGTAAGCCATATGAGAACAGGTGAAAGCATTTCAGTTTTCATTTCTTAATTGGGAGGTAGAATTTGCTTTCACTAATGAAAAATACAAATGCTTAAGAAATAATAATGTTTAGAAAATGTTAAACATTTTTGAAGGGCAGCTGAAATGGAAGACAGTAGGATAAGTTCTATATTCTGTCTTAAAAATATCTGCTGAGAGCCACAAGGGTCCTCCTCCTTGAGAAACCTAGCTTGTCAGTGTTATTCTCTGAACAAGTTTCTCCTTGGTACCGCCATGTTTACTTTCTTTGCAAAGAAAAGCTAAACAGGGAGCACTCTGGTGCATAAGCCCCTCAACCATTGAGATATTGAATTCTGATCTTTAATAAACCAACATTGATTTACTTCACTGCTTCTGTTTGCTTAGTTAAGCTCCATTGGCATAGGAAAAGGCACACATAATTTAATCAAATTGCTTTTTTTTTTATTTGATTTTTTATTAGTGCACAAAGCAGGCTCTAAGCATTCAGAACTTATTTCTACCAGTAAAATATCTTTCTTTTCTCTTGGAAGAGAAGTTTGAAATTACAGTTTTATTCCTCACTCCTGATATGTACAAGACTAATGAAACACAACAGAGGATCTTATGTTTTAGTGTCAAATTCTCTTTTTTGACATCAGTGTTGACTCTTAAAGAATCCAGTATAACATCTAAGCAAGATTGAGCTTTGAGGTTTTCAGATTTCAGATGTCAATGAACTCAATATATTAATGTTTTTGATTAAGCAACATTTTGTTTTGCTTGAACTGAAATGTTTCTGATCATCTTATTTAGCCAGTTAATAGATGAAAAAAATGGAGACTTAGAAAGGTGAAGTCATTTGCCAAAGGTCATAAAGCTAATTGGTCGGCAGTTTGGGAACAGAATCCAGGAATCTTGAGAATTCAGTTCTATATTATCAATGCCACTTGAAAACTACTTATATTTCTTCTTTGATATTTATTTTAAAATAGATTAAACTCATTTTTCTAAATATAAAGGTTAATATTAATCATATTTTTCATATCTAACTTGTTTTTTTAGATTCAGGATATTTAGAGTTTCCAAATGAAGGTGTTACTTCTGTGAGAAGGAAGTTGTTGATTTATTTTAGAATGTGAGTGGGATTCATGAAATAGCTTGTGATGTTGCACTTCTAGAGGCCTAGAAGCACATAGACATGCCAGCTTTACTAGAGAATGACAAGGTCAAAAAATTGTGAATTCTGTTTATCTACACAACACACTTATTTCTTCTGACACCTTTGGGGAAGGTTAAAAAATATAGGAGTAACAACTGGGCATAGTGGCTCACGCCTGTAATCCTAGCACTTTGCAAGGCCAAGTTGGGCGGATGACGAGGTCAGGAGTAAGAGACCATCCGGACCAACATGGTGAAACCCCGTCTCTACTGAAAATACAAAAAAAAAAAAATTTGTTGAGTGTAGTAGCAGGTGCCTATAATTCCAGCTACTCAGGAAGCTGAGGCAGGAGAATCACTTGAACCTGGGAGTCAGAGGTTGCAGTGAGCTGGGATCGCACCATTGCACGTTAGCCTGGGTGACACAGTGAGACTCTGTCTCTCAGTATACATATATGAGTAGCACTTTAGCTTTATGAAATTAGTCTAACCAAGTGTTGTAAGTTTTCATATATACAATTATTCTGCATCATTCTGAAACTAGAATATTTTTCCATTAATAGCATATACTATTTTCTTATCTCTTAAAGTCTGAAGAATGGGGGAGAGATTTTTCTTTCTCTTGCTAGATGCAGACAGGAAATGTTTTTCTTACCTCCTTACCATGTGGATAAGTAAGCTTGAGTTGATGGATGGCATCCTATATGGATAGATAAAGAGAATCTAGGACCCTGACAAATGCATTGAATTGCTAAGTCAAACAGCCCTAGAACCTGAACTACTCTTGGACATTTATATGCAATAATAAATATCCTTAATACTATACTGGACTGATTTTTGTGCTTCCCAGATCCACTTGGTTCCATCTGCCTCCCAGCCCTCAACCATTATTCTGATTCTTGGCTGGAATGAGAGGCAGGTTATAGCAAAAGTTTTATTATGTCTTCCATGTCTGGAGCTGTGAAAGCCCTCGTATTTAGGTTCAACCAAACTGAACATACTGAAGGTCTGGCTTCCTCTCCATTATCTCTCTAGAGGGGCTAATGACACAACCCACTTATGAAAAGGTGTTAGACGAAAGGTATAAAGGAGCTGGCTGATAAACTACTGGCCTGTATCCCCTTTATGGACTGCTTAAAAGATATAGTGGTTCCATATAGCAAACTTCATATGTGATTAAGTAAACCACTTGTGTTTTTATAAGGCTGTGGCTAGCTGGGTACTGCATTACCTTATAATGACCTTTCTGCCTTGTTTCCTCATGCTTGCTTCCCCAGGATTATACCTTCCAACTTCAATAAAATATTAAAGAGATAAACTTTACCCCAGGTGGTTTTTTTCTAGGAAAATTAAGCTAAGGATTCCCATCAAATCCTGGTATCAAGAGAGGTCCTAGAAAGCACACTCTCAGGATGCTGAATGGCCTACATAGCAGAGAACAATAAGGACCTAACTGCTGTTGCACTGGGGAGTAGCAATAATCTGTGTCATACCTGGCCTTATAGTTATTAAGGTTTCATTGTTGGTGAATTAAGATGAGGTGCAGATAAATGCAAATCATTGGAAATAAAATGGCTACTGCATTTGATAGGAAGGCAGAAGAAATAATGTGAGAATTTCAGCATGAGATGGTTGTTTTTGATGGCATTGGGGAACTTGCAAAAAGAAAAGTGATATACTTGTGTCAAATATTTATTTACATAAGGTATGCCACAAATGCCAGGGAACTTCTATAGTAGTCCTAAAGAAGACTGAAAAATAAAAACCAAGCCTAAAAAAATACCAAAAAGCCAGCAGGCTTAGGATCTTACAGACAGACAACTTATATGACAGACAACTGCAGGAAAAACAAAATAAATATCAAATCTCCAAAGTCAGAGCCCCGATCCAAAAGGTATATGCAAAGATGCTCAATCACTGATCAGCACAAAATACAAATCAAAACCACACTGAGATATCATCTCGTGCCAGTTGAAATGGCTTTTTTCCAAAAGACAGACAATAACAAATGCTGGTAAGGATGTGGAAAAAAGAGAACTCTCATACGCTGTTGGTGGGAAATTAGTACAACCACTATGGAACATGGTTTGGAGGTTCCTCAGAAAACTAAAAATACAGCTGCCATATGATCCAGCAGTCACACTGCTGAGTATATCAGTATATGGAAGAAGAAATCAGCATATGGAAGAGAGATTTTCATTCCCATGTTTGTGCCACCACCATTCACAAGAGCTAAGATATGGAGGCAAGCTAAGTGTCCACCAACCAAAGAATGGATAAAGAAAATGTTGGTACATATACAAAATGGAATACTTTTCAGCCATCAAAAAGAGAGATCCTGTAATTTGCAACCACATGGATAGAACTGGAGGTTATTATGTTAAGTGAAATAAGCCAGGCACAGAAAGACAAATATCACATGTTCTACTTACTGTCAGATTGCCCTGAGAATGTGGTCCAAACTCTAGGCAATTCTGTTTCCTTTTCTGTAAAGTATGTTTGTATGTCAGGATTAAATGAGATTATGGAATTTAAAGCTCTAAGTGGACTGATACACATAAGGCTGTCATAAATTATTGCAAAACTAAGTATGATGAATTCTATACCTTTCCAAATCCATATCTTTAAGAATTCTTATATGAATCAAGTAAATCTAAAGAGATAAGCAAAGTATTCTGTGATTGTAAAACACATTGATTCTATGAGGCATTCTTGAAGATGTGTTCATCCAGAGGATCTTCTTCTGCCAGCAGCATGGGGCTACCAGTAATTCAGGATGAATTTAATATAAATCTTGGTTTAAAGATACTGAATTATCCTAGAGATGTGAATGGCTCATGATTACAAATTCTCAAAGCTGATTTTCACATCATCCAGTTCAAAGGTTGAAATGGAAAGTTTTCTTGTCTTTTTGTAAAGATCTCATCTCATTTATTTCTAGTCCAGTTCTATACTGTAAGTATAAGTCTTTGAGATATCTGTTTATGCAAAGGTGTCTTTTTAGAACTGCCATCTTGAGTGAGTCCTGGGCTTTCTCTCCTATTCCCAGTGCTCTACTTATCAAAACAGAAGCTCAATATGCCCAGGATTGGGTACATGTCCTCAGGGTGAAAACTGGTTTGCTTTCTTGTCTCTCCAGATTCAGACTTCATTACTGGCTTTTAAAGTTTCCTGAACTTTCTTGTCAACTCAGTAATTTAAACTGTCTTTTCTTCCTTCCTTTAGTCTTCCTTTCTATTGTTTCTATTGGAAGGTCTAGTCTACTGTATTTCAAAGTAGAAATCTTTATGAGACCAATCTTTAAGAGATAGCACAGGATAATTGTAAGGTTATAGATATACCATTGGCTCTCCTACTTACTGTCAGATTGCCCTGAGAATGTGGTCCAAACTCTAGGCAATTCTGTTTCCTTTTCTGTAAAATATGTTTGTATGTCAGGATTAAATGAGATTATGGAATTTAAAGCTCTAAGTGGACTGATACACATAAGGCTGTCATAAATTATTGCAAAAGTAAGTATGATGAATTCTATACCTTTCCAAATCCATATCTTTAAGAATTCTTATATGAATCAAGTAAATCTAAAGAGATAAGCAAAGTATTCTGTGATTGTAAAACATCAGTCCCAAGTTGTGGGAAAATAATGGTTTATCTTTAAAATGTCAGTTATTAAGCTGGACCATGGGGAAAAAAACACAGGCCTCCACAATAAATACATATCCAAGACAAGCAGTCTAATTTGAGGACAGATCCTTTGGCTATGACAATTCTAAAACAGAGAAGCATTTGCCTTCTGTTTAAAAATATACAAATACTCTAAATCTCACAAGCATCCAATAGCTGTGTAATGAGATATGAGCAGAGACTAACAGCAGTGGCTATAGAGTTCCCATCCAGAAAAATGGTACTTTGATAAATTCTCACTACTGTACCATCTGTGTGGAAAAGTGAGCACAAGTTCAGGGCACTCTGATTATTTTTAGCCTCTAGATTGTTTAAAAAATGTTTATTTGCTTACTAAATTTATTTTAATAAATTCTCTACCTTAATTTTTTTCCTATTTGGAATGTAAAGCATTTTAATGATCCTAGATTAATTTTAGAGCAGGTAATAAGTTTGTAACTGAAAAATATACAATTAGGAGAAAATCGTTTTGATTTTCCAGTCATAATAGAAAATTCAGTGGTGTTGACATAAAATAATTGTTGTGTTTATTAATTTTAGATGCCAACTTAACTAAACCACAGGGAGCCCAGATGTTTGGTTAAACATTATTTCTGGGTGTGCCTATAAGTGTTTCTGGGAAAAAATTAGCTTTTGAATTGATAGACTAAGTAAAATAGATTATCTTCTCTAATGTGGATCTGCATTGTCCAACCCATTGAGGGCCTGAATTGGGCCTCAAATTATCCCTTCCTCCATGTTTTTGTGGAGGAAGGGAGAATTTGCTCACTCTCTGCCTATTTGAGCTGGGACATCAGTCTTCTCCTGCCCTCAGACTCAGACTTACACCATTGACTCCCTTGAACTTGGAAGGAAAACACATTGGGGTCTCCAGCTTGCAGATGGCACATGTTGGGACTTCTCAGCCTCCAGAATCCTGTGAGCCATTTCCTGATAATAAATTATGTATGTATGTGTCCTGTTGGAAATGTTTCTCTGGAAAACTCTGATTAGTATTATTATACATGTATATAGAATGCATATTTTAAAATTTGGAATTATCTAAGAAAAAATATGGCTGTTTGTTTCTTTACATTCATATTTCTAATGCTAGTGAAAGTTAAAATTTGACTCATAATCAGAATGACCTATTCACACATCTATTTTCTAAGAATATGCAGAATAAACTTTCATTTGAAAAGATGTTTCTAGTCACCTTTGTTGGTTTCTATATTATTGGACACTTCTGTATAGTGTAAGCACTTTAGGACAGTGTATCAGAGTTGTTTTTATCAGCTTGATTTCCCACTTAGAATTTAATGTGTGTTTAATGTATCATTATGAATAGGTCTCTTATGTTTCAGGAAACATGCTCATCTTTTTGAATACCATTATCTCTTACTATATAGTAGTCTCCAAGTGCACAAAATCCATATTATTTTTACCAATGCTAATGAATGCAAAGAAGCTGTCATATATATAATCAGACTTTTTCTGGAAATAAAAACTAATATTAAGGAGCAAGCATTTATTGAACTACACGAAAATAATAAAAATAATAAATATAAATAAGTTGGTCACAGCTATTAAGAACTTACTAGTTATCAGATACTTCACTAAGTGGCATCTATATTTCCTCATTTAAAACAACTTCCTGTGAAATAGATGTGGTTGCCATATCACAGATGAGGAAAACTAAAGCGTATTGAAGTTAAGTTTATGTAATAACTCTGATGTGTAAATTATGTGAGCTTAGTTATAGGTATAACAGTAGAGCCTATTATAAAGCCTTGAGTCCTAGTATTTCTTTTACATTGTCCAAGGAAGAGCTCCTAAGTGATTATTCTTAGCAAAATTTCCGGAGTGACCAATTGCTTCTAATACTCTCTTATGGCTTGGTTTCACTTGCCTAGATTAGGTCACAAAAGAGAAATCTAAAGGGCACTGCATAATCTTTGAAAAGCTACTTCTCCTGTCATTACTAGATTTACTTGGCAGAAATGCTGACATTCTAAGGTGATTGTGGAAGATGTACATAAAGGCTGATGTTCAAAAATAGGAGATGAGGGATTACTACTTACCACTTTTGTGATTCTGGACAATCACAAACTTTTGTTTTCCTTCTCTATTCAATATTTGTATAGAATACCTCTTGTGATGCAGTTGAAGGTATTACATAGGTTAATATATATAACAGCATTTCATAAATTATTAATTGATATAATAGAGCAGGTACATTAGCAACTCTAGATACTAGTTTGGGTCCATGAATTTTGGGGTGATTTATTTCAGTACTTAAAAAGGTATTTCAGTGTTATTAAGCTGGAGAGAAGTAAAGAAAAAGGAAAGAGGCTAGTATTGAGTGGGAAATGCATTGTATCAGTAAAAATCCTCACCATATTCAAGTTAATCATGATCTGTTATTAAGTTAATAATCTTCCCCCATCCCCCCCGACCTTTTTTTTGAGACAGAGTTTTGCTCCGTCTTGTTGCTCAGGCTGCAGTGCAATGGCGCCATCTCCGCTCACTGCAACCTTTGCTTCCCGGGTTTAGGAAATTCTCCTGCCTCAGCCTCCCAAGTGGCTTGGATTATGTGCAACCACATCCAGCTAATTTTGCATTTTTAGTAGAGACGGGGTTTCACCATGTTATTCAGGCTGGTCTCGAACTCCTGAACTCAGGTGATCCACCCACCTTGGTTTCCTAAAGTGCTGGGATTATAGGCGTGAGCCACCAAAGTTAATGATTTTAGAATAGATGGGAAAGAAGGCTGGGAACAATGTTCAACAGTGTTCCCTTGATCTAGGAAGGAGTGAAGGAAGGACTGTTTAGTGCCTCTTTTTAAAAAAATTATTTGTCATTTAAACAAACCACAAAGTTCTATTTTAAAAGGAAACTCTGATCTGTCGAATGTGGCATAACATATCTTTTTGATTTAGCTAGAGGGTGATGATAATCTTTATTTCTAACAATGATTATAAATTCTATCCTTCTAATTCATGTATAAAAGTTTTAAAGTTTTCTGGAATGTCTAATTTTTTTTTTTCCATTAACACAGCTGATCCACAGATAAAAGTAAAAAGAAAAACTTTAGGAAACCAAAATGTCAGATTTCCCTGCAGACTAGCTGTAAGTTTCTTCTTGGCAAGGGCATTGCTGTAAATCTCAGCCCTTCTATTGAATCTGCTGTCTTCCCCTCATAAGTGCATTGACAGAAAATCCAGATAAAATTAAAACTCAAAGAGCAGGATGCTGGAAGTGCCATGGAAATTATTTAATTATGAGCTGTAGACACATAGATATTGCCTTCACATTGGAATGGGCACTTCTAGAGGAATTTTACTTCCGCAAGTCCAAGATTGTCTCTGGGCATTATAAGAGGCTTTGGCATAATTTTTCCATCAAAATTTATGCATATCATTCTCATATGAAAAATGCATATCTTTAATAGTTTGGACAGAGCAGATATTACCAAAACATCCAATAAAAGGAGTCCTTGTATTTAATATAAATTACTCATGAGGAAAGAGCACTAGCCTCAATCACTGTAAAATAAGGCTAGTTCTGACTTTGGTTAGCTTGCCCTGTGATTTGAAGAAGCAAGTTAACTTCTCTTTGCCTTGGTTTTTGTATCTGAAGAATGAGGGTTTTTTATTCTTTTTAATCCTTTCTTCTGTAATGACACCATTCATATGTATAATACACTCCATTCAGTGCCATTCCTTATTCCATATAGTGATTCTTAATAGGAATGCTGTCTATTGAGAGCAGGGATGAGAATCACGAGGTTGAGAATTACCACTAGATTATCTTTAAGGTCACCCAGAACTCTTAAATTCTACACATCACAACTCCAGGAAGGTCAAGGGTTCCCAATATAATGTTTTTAGGCAAACACTTACCTTTCACATTACTTTCATCAAAGAATGGTTAGTGCTCTTGTCAGGAGGATGCTTCTGTTGTTAAACTACTATTTCGGTGTATTATGAATAGTTTAGTTTTCTCTTTAGTATGTCAAATTCAGGCATCAGAAGTCAGTTTAAGGATGCTTCTGTATAGTGTAAGCACTTTAGGACTTATCAAGCTAAATTCTCTGCCTGAATCAGCAATGAGAAATAGCTTATTCACTGTTGAATTAGCATTGAGAAACCTTTACATTGATATGGAAGTATCCAGGATATGTGTAACAGGACTTTATAAACTTTCATTAAAGATTTATTTTAGCCAGTATTTTAATTTACATTTTATAAAAGGATTTTAATTTTTTGGTGGAATTTGAAGTGAAAGTACTATTGTTAGAGAAGTGATTTCACTTCTAAATCCCTCTAATCATAATTATAAGCTATTGGTTGGATGTCTATAAGTGAATTCTAATTATTGCTATGAAAAGAGGGAGGAAACAGAGCAATGTTGTCATTCGCTCAGTATCTTTTTATGAAGGGATGTTTGGGAGGTGAGCCAGCACTGCTCCACTGCCATTAAAAGAATGCAGTCTATTTGACTTTGGCATTCAGAAAGAAGAAATTATTACTGGCCTTTAAGATTTGCCTTGGGTGTAGAATGGGGTGCACTTATCTCCACGCTGCCTCACCTCTAACATTTCCACAGAGGACAGAAATTTCCACTGTCCCAGAAGGGATGAGAATGGGAGGAACCCTTCTGGCCTGTGTTTCTACATATCCCTGTTCCTTGCTTTCAAGAGAAAGGAAGAGCACTTTCTCTGACAGGAGAGATCTGGAGACGTGTTTGGATTCTCTCCTTTACAGTGGCCTGCTTCAGAAGCTTGGCTTCTGTGTTTGCTTCCATCTCCATGACTAGGGATGCAGCGAGTGGACCAGAGCCCACACTTGTCTGTCTCTAGGGCTTACTGGCTGTGAGGCTGCAATTCTGATTCAGTTGGCGTACTCTGTAGAACCATGTTCTTCTTTAAATGGGCTTCTGGAAGTCCAGATGTTGGGATGGGGGTGGGAGTGAAGGGAGACTATCAGAAAGACAGAGTTTGGACATATATCTAAGTAACAAAGATTATATTTTAATTTTCATCAGTCTTCTGTATTTCTCAATTGGTTTTTTAGTCCGTTTGAAATTTGGATGGGATGTAAGAATGTGAACAGTTATCACTGTTAAAGTCCCAACAGCCTCTTTTACTAAGTTATGAATACGATATAAATGGTTATTATTATAAATGTCTGCATTCTTCCTTTCAAGCATGGGCATTAATCCATTTTCTGTTTTTTTTTTTTAAATTCCAACTGTTAAGTTCAGGGGTATATGTGCAGGATGTGCAGGTTTGTTACACAGGTAAATTGTGCCACGGTGGTTTGCTGCACAGATCATCACATCATCCAGCATCCCCTAGCTATTCTTTCTGATCCTCTCCCTCCTCCCCTCTCCCACCCTCTGACAGGCCCCAGTGTGTGTTGTTCCCCTCTGTGTGTCCATGTGTTCTCATCATTCAGCTCCCACTTATAAGTGACAACACGTGGTATTTCGTTTTCTGTTGTGTTAGTTTGGTAAGTATAATGGCCTCCAGCTTCATCCATGCTCCTGTAACAGACATGATCTTGCTCCTTTTTATGGCTGCATTGTATTCCACAGTGTATATGTACCACATCTTCTTCATCCAGTCTATCATTGATGGATATTTAAGTAGATTCCATGTCTTTGCTGCTGTGAATAGTGCTGCAATGAATGTACACATGTCTGTGTCTTTATAATAGAATGATTTATATTCCTTTGGGTATATATCCAGTAATGGGATTTCTGGGTATAATGGTATTTCTGCCTCTAGGTCTTTGAAGATCACCACACTGTCATCTAAAATGGTCGAACTAATTTACACTCCCACCAACAATGTAAAAGTGTTTCCTTTTCTCCACAACCTCACCAGTTTCTGCTGTTTTTTGACTTTATAATAATAGCCATTCTGACTGGTGTAAGATGGTATCTCATTTGGTTTTCATTTTCATTTATCCAATAAACATTGATATTGAACTATTCATATTTTTGTTGGCCACCTATTTGTCTTTTGAGAAGCATCTGTTCATGTCCTTTGCCCACTTTTTAATGAGCTTGTTTTTTTCTTGTAAATTTGGTTAAGTTCCTTATAGATCTGTATATTAGACCTTTGTCAGATGCATATATTACAAAAATGTTTTCCCATTCTGTGGTTGTCTATAAACTGTAATGAGTTTCTTTTACTGTGCAGAAGCTCTTTAGTTTAATGAGATTCCATTTGTCAAGTTTTGCTTTTTCTGTGATTTCTTTCAGCATCTTTGTCATGAAATCTGTGCCCGTACCTATGTCCTCACTGGTATTGCCTAGGTTTTCTTCTAGGATGTTTGTAGTTTGGGGTTTTACAATTAAGACTTTAATCCATCTTGAATTGATTTTTGTATATAATGTAAGGAAAGGGTCCAGTTTCAATTTTCTGCATAACGCCTAGCCAGTTGTCCCATTGCCATGTATTAAATAGGGAATCCTTTCCTCATTGCTTGTTATTGTCAGGTTTGTCAAAGATCAGATGGTTGTAGGTATGCAGTCTCATTTCTGAGTACTCTATTCTGTCACATAGGGCTATGTGTCTGTTCCTGCACCAGTATCATGCTGTTTTGGTTACTGTAGCTCTGTGATATAGTTTGAAGTTGGGTAGCATGATGCTCCAGTGTTCTGTTTGCTTAGGATCGCCTTTGCTATTTGGACCCTTTTAGGTTCTATATGAATTTTAAAATAGTTTTTACTAATTCTGTGAAGCATGTCAATGATAGTTTAATGGGAATAGCATTGAATCTATAAAGTACTTTGGTCAGTATGGCCATTTTCATGATATTGATTCTTCCTATCCATGAGCATGGAATGTTTTCCCATTTGTTTGTGTCATCTCTGATTTCTTTGAGCAGTGGATGATCGTTCTGCTTGAAAAGGTCTTTCAGTTCCCTTATTAGCTGTATTATTTCTAGGTATTTTATTCTTTTTGTGGCAATTATAAATGGAAGTTCATTCATGATTTGGCTCTCAGATTGCCTGCTGGTGTATGGAAAAGCTAGCAATTTTTTTGCACATTGATTTTGTTCTTGAGAATTTGCTGGAGTTGCTTAGCAGCTGAAGAAGCTTTTGGTCTGAGATGATGGGTTTTCCAGATACAGGATCATGCCATCTGCAAACAAGGATAGTTTGACTTCCTCTTATCCTATTTGAATACTCTCTATTTCTTTCTGTTGATTGTCCTGGCCAGAACGTCCAGTACTATGTTGAATAAGAGTGATGAGAGAGGGCAACCTTCTTTTGTGCTGGTTTTCAAGTGAAATGCTTCCAGCTTTTGCCCATTTGCCCATTCAGTATTGTATTGGCTGTGGGTTTGTCATATATGGCTCATTATTTTGAGGTATGTTCCTTCATACATAGTTGATTGAGAGTTTTTAACATGAAGGGATTTTGAATTTTATCGAAGGCTTTTTCTGCATTTATTCAGATAATCATGTGTTTTTTGTCTTTAGTTCTGTTTACCTGATGAATCACATTTATTGATTTGCATTTGTTGAGCCAACCTTGCATCCTGGGGATGAAGCCTACTTAATCACGGTGGATAAGCTTCTTGTTGTCCTGCTGGATTCAGTCTGCCAATATTTTGTTGAGGATTTTTACATTGATCATCACCAAGGATATTGGCCTGAAGTTTTTTGTTGTTGTTGTATCTCTTCCAGGTTCTGGTATTAGGATGATATGGGCCTCATAGAAGGAGTTGGGAAGGTGTCCCTCCTTTTCAGTTTTTTGGAAGAATTTCAGTAGAAATGACATCAACTCTTCTTTGTGCCTCTAGTAGAATTCAGCTGTAAATCTGTCTGGTCCTAGGCTTTTTTTGGTTGGAAGCTGTGACTGACTCAATTTTGAAACTCATTATTAGTCTATTTAGGGATTTACTTTTTGATTCAGTCTTGGGAGGGTCCATGTGTCTAGGAATTTATCCATTTCTTCTAGATTTTTTAGTTTATGTGCCGAAAGGTGTTTATAATATTATCTGATGGTTGTTTGTATTTCTGTGGCATCAGTGGTAATATACCTCTTGTCATTTCTGATTGTGTTTATTTAAATTTTCTCTCTTTTCTTCTTTATTATTCTAGCAAGTGGTCTATTTTTTTTTTTTCTCAAAGAACCAGCTCCTGGATTCATTGATCTTTTGAAAGGTTTTTGGTGTCTCTATCTCCTTCTGTTCAGCTCTTATCTTAGTTATTTCTTCTCTTCTGCTAGCTTTGGGGTTTGTTTGCTCCTGATTCTCTAGTTCTTTTAGTTGAGATATTAGGTTGTTACCTGAGATCTTTCTATCTTTTTTGTTTATTTTTATTATACTTTAAGTTCTGGTATGCATGTGAGAATATGCAAGTTTGTTACATAGGTATATATGTGCCATGTTGGTTTGCTGCACATATCAACCCATCATCTACATTAGGTGTTTCTCCTAATGCTATCCCTCCCCTTGCCCCCACCCCTCAACAGACCCCAGTGTGTGATGTTCCCCTACCTGTGCCCGTATGTTCTCATTGTTCAATTCTCACTTATGAATGAGAACATGCAGTGTTTTGTTTTCTGATGGTTTCCAGCTTCATCCATGACCCTCATCTTTTTTATGGCTGCGTAGTATTCCATGGTGTGTATGTGCTACATTTTCTTTATCCAGTCTAACATTGGTGGGCATTTGGGTTGGTTCCAAGCCTTGCTATTGTGAATAGTGCTGCAATAAACATATGTGTGCATGTGTCTTCATAGTCAAATGATTTATAATCCTTTGGGTATATATCCAGTAATGGGATTGCTAGATCAAATAATATTTCTAGTTCTAGATCCTTGAGGAATCACCATACTGTCTTCCACAGTGGTTGAACTAACTTACACTCCCACCAAAAGCCAACATTGACAAATGAGATCTAATTAAACTAAAGAGCTTCTGTACAGTGAAAGAAACTATTATCAGAGTGAACAGGAAACTGACAGAATGGTAGAAAATTTTTGCAGTCTATCCATCTGACAAAGGGCTAATATCCAGAATCTACAAGTTACTTAAACAAATTTACAAGAAAAAACAAACAACCACATCAAAATGTTGGTGAAGGATAAAAACACTTTTCAAAAGAAGACATTTATGTGGTCAACACACATATAAAAAAAAAAGTCATCATTAGTCATTAGAGATATGCAAATCAAAACGCCAATGGGATATCATCTCACATCAGTCAGAATGGTGATCATCAAGAAGCCAGGTAACAACAGATGCTGGAGAGGTTATGGAGAAATAGATCTTTCTATCTTTTTGATGTGGGCATTTATTGCTATAAATTTTCCTTTTAACAGTTCTTTAGCTGCATCCCAGAGATTCTGATACATTGTATCTTTGTTCTCATGAGTTTCAAAGAACTTGATTTTTGCCTTAATTTCTTTATTTACCCAGGAGTCTTTCAGGAGTAGGTTGTTCAATTTCCATGTAATTGTATGGTTTTGAGTGAATTAATTAATCTTGAGTTCTAATTTGATCACACAGTGGTCTGAGAAACTATTTGTTATGATTTCAGTTATTTGCATGGGCTGAGAAGTGTTTTACTTCCTATTATGTGATCAATTTTAGAGTAAGTGCCATATGGTGATGAGAAGAATGTATATTCTCTTGTGTTTTGGTGGAGAGTTCTGTAGATATCTATGAGGTCCACTTGATCCAGTGCTGACTTCAGGTCCTGAATATCTTTATTAATTTTCTGTTTTGAGGATCTCATATTGGCAGTGGGGTGTTAAAGTCTGCCACCATTATTGTGTGGGTGTCTAAGTCTCATTGAAGGTCTATAATAACTTGCTTTATGAACATGGGTACTTGTATATTGGGTGTATATACATTAAAGATAGTTAGATCTTTTTGAATTGACCTCTTTACCATTTTGTAATGATTTTCTTTGTCTTTTTTTTTTTATATCTTTGTTGGTTTAAGGTCTGTTTTGTTAGAAACTAGGATTGGAACCCCTACTTTTCTCTGTTTTCCATTTTCTTAGTAAAATTTCCTCCATCCCTTTATGTGAGATGGGTCTTGAACACAGCATAGCAATGGGCCTTGGTTCTTTATCTAGCTTTCCACTCTATGTCTTTCGATTGGGACATTTAGCCCATTTACATTTAAGGTTAACATTATTCTGTGTAAACTTGATTTTGTTATCATGACGCTAGCTGGTTATTTTGCAGACTTGTTGATGTTGTTGCTTCATTGTGTCACTGTGTACTTCAGTGTGCTTTTGTAGTGGCTGGTAATGGTTTTTACTTTCCATGTTAAGTGCTTCCTTCAGGAGTTCTTGTTAGGCAGATCTGGTATTAACAGATTTCCTCAGCATTTGCTTGTCTGAAAAGGATCTTATTTCTCCTTGACTTACAAAACTTAGTTTTGCCAGATATGAAATTCTAGGTTGGAATGCTTTTTCTTTAAGAATGTTGAATATTGGCCCTAATCTCCTCTGGCTTGTAGGGTTTCTGCTGAGAAGTATGCTGCTATTCTGATGGGCTTTCCTTTGTAGGTGATCTGGCCTTTCTCTTTAGCTGCGCTTAACATTTTTTCTTTCATTTTGACCTTGTAGAATCTGATGAGATTATGTGTCTTGGGGATGTTTTTCTTTTGGAGTATCTTATTGGGGTTCTCTGTATTTTCTGAATTTGAATGTTGGCCTGTCTAACTTGTTTGGAGTTTTTCTGGATAATATCCTGAAATATGTTTTCCAAATTGGTTCCATTCTCCCTGTCTCTTTAAGGTAACCCATCAGTCATAGATTTGGTCTATTTATATAATCCCATATTTCTTGTAGGTTTTATTCATTTCTTTTTATTTTTTCCCTGTTCTTTTCTGCCTGTTTTATTTCAGAAAGATAATCTTAAAGCTCTGAGATTCTTTCCTCCATTTGTTCTATTCTGCTATTAATACTTGTAATTGCATTGTGAAGTTCTTGTACTGTGTTTTTCAGCTCTATCAGGTCAGTTATGTTCCTGCCTATCCTGGCTTTTTTGACTATCAGCTTGTGCATTGTTTTATCATGATGTTGAACTCCCTGGCATTGAGTTAGAACATGCTTCTTTATCTCAGTGAAGTTGGTTTTATCCACCTTCTGAAGCCTACTTCTGTCATTTTTGTCATTTCAGCCTCAGCCTAGTTCTGAACCCTTGCTGGAGAAGTCTTGTGGTCAATTGAAGGGAAGGGGGCACTCTGGCTTTTTTTCAGCATTTTTGTGCTGATTCTTTCTCATCTTTGTGGGTTTATATACCTTCAATCTTTGAGGTTGCTGATCTTTGGATGGGAATTTTGTGGGGTTTTGCTGTTGTTGTTGCTTTTGTTTATTTGTTTTTCTTTGAATAGTCTGGCTACTCTTCCACTGGGCTGCTGTGGTTTGCTGTGAATTCATTGCAGATCCTAGTTGCCTCATTTTTTCCAGTACCTGGAGGTATTACCAGTGAAGGCTGCAAAACAGCAAAGATGGTAGACTGCTCATTACTCTGGGATCCCTGTCCCAGGGGATACTGACCTTTTGCTGGCTTGAATGCTTCCGTAGGAGGTGGCCTGAGACCTTGGTTGGGAGATCAGGTGGAATGGGATCGGGAATATACTTAAAAAAGGAATCTGGCTGCATTTTGGTAGAGCGGCTGCTGTGTTGTGGATCCCTTCAGTCCGGGCTCTCCAAGACCCTCAGGCTGGACCGCCTGAGACACTCAAACAGTAAAGGTGGTGGCCTGCTTTGTTCCTTGGGCACTTCATCTCAGAGAGAAATTAGAACTCTGTTGGCCATAGAACATGGGCAGGGGTACCTGGAGGCTCTAGCTGGGAGAAATTGCCCAGGGAGGATGAATGTATGGGGGTCCCATTTAAAGAAGCAGTCTGGCCACACCTGGACAAAACAGCCATGCCATGCTAGGAAACCACCTTGGCCCCAGTTGGCTCAGACTCTCCAAAGCCCACATGCTGGAACAGCATAGTCATCCAAATAACGAAGGTCTCAGCCTGTCCCTCCCCAAGGGCACTGCATCCCAGGAAGAGATATGAGCTCCGTCCATAGAATATGGGCAAGTGTGGTGGCTAATGGCTCTGACTGGGAGGTCTCTCCCAGTGGGGAGGAACGGATCAGGGTTCCACTTAAAGAAGCAGTCTGGCCAAGTCTTGGTAAAGCTGCTGTGATGTGCTGAAGGATCTGTTACTCATCCAGACAGTTTGACTCTCCAAAGCCCACAGGCTGGAATGGCAGAGTTGTCCAAACACCAAAGATGATGGCCTGCTCCTCCCCATTGGTATCCATCCCATCTTAGGCAGGTTCTACCTTGTCTCCAGTGGCTGGCTGGAATTCCAAGCCAGTGGGTCTTATCTTGTGAGTTGCTGTGGTAGTGGGGTCCACACATTGATGCTGCTCTACCCCCTGGATCCCATCTTAGGGGCATATATGGGCCACTTGTGTTGCCTGAGTTGCAGTCACCTTGGTTGGGGATCCTGGGGCCAGAGTATGGAAAATTCCTGGGTCTCTGTGCATGCCTGAGCAACTGCTCTGCTGAGAATCCACATGGCTCTGTGTGTCAGGCCCAAGGCCCTGGTGGAGTAGGCTCATGAGGGGAACTCCTGATCTTAGCGCTGCAAAGATCTGTGGGAGAAACTTGGTTTCCCAGGGTCACACATTCACTCACCACTTCTCTTGGCTGGAGGCGGGAGTTCCCTTGGCTTTGTGTCACACTTTGGTGGGCCATCACCCTGCCTGGTTTTTTTTCATTCTCTGTGGGTCGAGTTGTTTTTCTGATCAGTACCAATATGAATACCTGGATATTTCAGTTGAAGGCACTGCATTTACTTGCACCTTTCATTACTCTTTGTGAGTGCCATGTACCGTAGCTGCTTCTAATCAGCTATCTTGCCCCCTCTCATTTTAACTTCTTTATGTTCCTGAAAATAGTATCACAATGAAACAACTAATTTTTGTCTCTATCATAGGATTCTGCCTTAACATGAAAACCATTTATTTAAATTTTTTTATAGAAATATCCTGAAATCATTTCATATAAAGTAGAATTTAGCATAAGGCTGATACAATTTAAGGCTCTAAATAAAGTATTTATATGCTATGAAATTTAATAATTCAATAAACATTTATTACATTTCTAATAAGTTTTGGGTCTCATTATTGTGCAAGGATACAGCTAAGAACGACATACTTCCTACTCTCAGGCAATTTGCAAATGGTGTGGTTTCAAAGAAGGACAGTATAGTACTATAATGGAAATTAAATCTGAAAATGCTGGGAGTAACTGAGGGAAGAGAAAACTATTTAAGGTGGTTAAGGAAAGTATATCAGACCAGATAGTCTAGATTATTCCACAGTAATGAACAGTCTCGGAACCATAGTCACTTAACAGCACTTATTTATTGCTCATGCTGTAGGTCCAGTACAGATGGTGGGATGGCTTATCATACAGCAACACAGGCTGTCAGAGGCTCTATCCCAACACATATTTCCTTGATCACCACAGCAAGAAAGATATGGTGAATCACACACTGGCTCTTAAAAGCATCTGCCTGGAATTGACATCTACCACTGCTGCTCAAATTTCATTGGCCACAGCAGGACACATGTCATGCCTAACCTCAAAGGAGGTGAGGGACTCTTATCATACTAAGAGTGTCCAAGGAGGAATACTGGAATATTTTTGGCTATCCCTAATGGCAATCTGAAAAAGGTTCCCCGAGGAGTTGACATTTGAAATGAGACCTGGCAGGCAATAATTCTTAACCCTTGCTGTCCATTAGAGTCACCATGGGGAGACACTGTACTATGTGTTGTCAGGCATTAACCCATTCATCTCACAGCAATACAAAGGGATATGATTCTACTTTTATCTCTATTTTTATTAAAAAAAAAAGGCAGAGAGGGGTTATATTAATTTCACAAGGTCACAAAACTAATAAGTAGAGGAGACAGGATTTTCACTAAAAAAGTTTCATTCCAGTACCCACAATCTTAACTACTCTGATATAGCCCTGTTTAGATTATAATAATTATGGCATTATATGTAAATAAATTAAAATCAAGAGTATGGCTTCCTTGGACTCCTCATTTCTACCTTTGCCTCAGACATGTGTGTGTGTGTGTGTGTGTGTGTGTGTGTGTGTGTGTGTGTGTACACTGCATACATGTGTCTACTTGCACATACATACTGCAACCCTTAGTAAACTGGACTGTTTTATATAATGACTGCCCTGTTTGCTCTATTCCAGACACACTGGGCTTTTTGCTATTCTTTGGACTCCCAAAGCATGTTTCTGCATCAAAGCCTTTGAAATAGCTCTTTCCTCTGCCTGGAACCTGTTTCCTCCAGTTATCTACATGGTTTCCTCAACTTCTTCAAGTCATTGCTCAAACATCATTATTTCGTTAATGAAAACCCTAACCATAACATTTTAAAATTGTACCATCTCCCTTACCTGCTTTTTTTTTCCCGTAGCGCTTGTCCCCATCTAAACAAATACGTTTTCTTTATTTAATATATTTTATTTTCTTTGTTCCCCTTACTAGACTCTAAGACACTCCAAACTATATGATAAGGTGAAGAACTTTTTCTGTTTTGACCTCTGATACTATATCCACAAAAGCCTAGAACATGGTTAGCCTGTAGTAGGAAGTTATTAAGCATTGGCCTTGGTAACCTCAGGCTGGAGAGTTGGCCGAGGAGGGTATATGACTGGATACCACAGTGTTGCCACAGCATGTGGAGGCTCAGCGGAATGCACATCTGGGGGAGCTGATGGGATGGGGAGTGAACTCCCCTTCAGTGGAGCCCGCTAGTGTTTTCCCCATCTCAGTGAGTCCATAAACTAATATGATCGACAGTCATTACAGCCAAGGAGAGGAAGGTAATCTTTCCTCTCCTCGATGGAACTTTTATTTTTCTTTCTCTCACTCTTATCCATCTGCTGAGCAATCAACACAAGGAAGGGAAAGGTGTAGGAGATAGGGTGGGTGGGTAAGGAAGATGAAGAACTCACCACCCTCCACTCAACTCCAGACTGCCAGAGTCAGTCTATCCTACCCCGAAGTCAGGGAGAAAAATGCTCAATCAGATATGGGATTGATATTTAGTTCTTGATAGGACTATGTCTTCTAATACTGAAATAAGGTTGTTCTAATAATCAGCATTCACTGGATAATTATGGAATCTGCCACAGTTTCATAAAGGGAGTCACAATCCAGAAGGATGGGTTGATTCTACACAGTAGACTTGGAGATATGTACTGAAAAAAACTCTAAAACTGTTCTTTGTTAATAACCCAGAAAATTAATACTCAATAGTTTGGTTTGCTTTTACATTGGATATTATTATTCCGTTTTTAGAGAGGGTAGAAATTAAGGCTCAGAAACAACAATTATAACAATAAATTAAGGGTCATACCACCAGAAAGCATTAGCCAGGATTAAATATCAGGAATACTGACTACAATGCCTAAACTTTATTGTTGAGGATATTTTCTCACATGTAGTGAAAAGGAAGGAAAAAGCAAAGGACACACACACTATACAAACACACACACCCAATCTTTTCCTGCCCAAACTGTTTTACATTGTTTCTATAAAGGTGCTGAATCCAGGTTTTCTTTCTCTCCATAGGAGTCTTCTTAAACAGTTTGCTATTTCCAAATTCATGAAACTGGAATATTATCCCAGCAGCATCAAGAAAATATTAATACAGCATGGTTTGGTTGTACTGCTTCATGTAGTTTGTGCCCCTGTATTTTTCAGTAACATGCAATTAATAACTAGCATTCAGTTAAAAGCTGGAATTACTTCATTAGCTTAGCCAAATTATCTTTTTATGCTGGTGATAAATAAGCAGCTATTAGCAATGATTCACATCCATGGTTTAAAATAGCTAATTTCTTCCTGGAGGCCTTGCAACATGCACATTGATACTTTTCCTCAAAGTATTCTTATTATGGTACTTGTGCTAACAAGGTCACCCTCCTCTCTGGAACAAAACATTATATTTGTCATCACTGTAGGGTGAGGATCAATGGAACTCACTTTATTAGAGGCAAATATTTTTGTTTAGATCTCTAGATTGGTTTAAAGGCATAGGGTGAGATATGGAAGACAGACTAGATGGTTCAATGTTGGATGATTTTCTTAAGGACACAAATTGTGCTTCAGAGGAAGGCAGTCATGCTGGGGAGAAGGGGCCTGAAGGCACAAGGACTTGTTCCCTCTCCCTGTCACCTCTTCTCTTGTCCTTTGCCTTATCTTTCCACTTTGTTTCAGCAAGTCCTCAGCCTCAAAATGGCCTCAGACAGCTTCTTTTAGAGGTTTCATGTGCCATCTGTAGAGTGTAATACTCCTGCGTTTGATACTCAGTAAAATGACTAGTCCTGAGAGTTTTGCCTTATTGACTATCAGAACTTAAGTTGACATTCAATTAGTTACCAAACTCAACATACACCTGATTTATTTATAGAACATTGAAAACAGTCCTTACACAATATCCAAGTGCTACAGATGTGTCAGAAGATCAGCAGATAAAAGTATATTGAAAGAATAGATTATTCTGATTGGTGGCTTTGTTTATACTCATGATATTCTTTCTTGATAACTGGAAGATATTTGACATTAGTTGAACAATGGTTTCAGTCTAACAAACAAGGATTCTTAAAAGTTTCTCAACAAAAATAATACCACATTTTAAATTTAATTTTCCTTTTATATAAAACAACTTTTATTAAGCAACTAAGTCTAATTTTAGCTTAAAATATATTTATAAAGGATCTTAGAGGAAACTGTTAAAGAAACAATTGCTTAGATATAACTCGGTACTATTTTCAGTAAACTCTTATTGTTAAGTATAACCTGGGTTTCCTCCTGGTAGTGGTAGTGTTTCTTTGCATTCATTTTGAATCTCTTAATTAAGTCAGTCTTTTCTGTTTGTATTGTGCATCAGAGTCTTGGCCAGGCCAACAGAGTTTATAATAAAAAGAGATAAATGCTCTTCCAAGGTCTTATGGAATCCAAAGGAACGAGTGACCTATGATTCCATTGGAACTTTGAGGATAAATCAGCAAGAGAATCAGAGAAAACAGCATGCTAGGCCAAAGAAGGAGTGTGGCTAATAAAGTCACAGAAGTAAAAATAACCTGGGAATCCCATAATCTAGGATAGGGATTGAAGAGATATGGCTGGAGATACAGATAAAAGAGTACTTTGGAAAAAATCTTCAAGGTCATGGAAAGGTGTTCTAAAGTATTTGTACTTGATGGACAATCACTGATAGGCGTCTTTATCATTATTAAAGTGATTTAGAGACGATAGTGATATAATCAGATAGGAAGTTTTCCATTGATCTGTTGGAAATATGACGGACAGAAATGTAGACATTAAAAAGGCAACTGAGCAGGCTATTTTAATTATAAAAACTACAGAGTTTGGAAGCAGGCAGTGGCAGTTCAAATGGAAAGAATAAGATGTATTCAAATATTTGAGTCAACAGGATTTGGTGACCTTTTTGAAGGAATGAAACTAAGGAAGGCTCCTTAGTTTAAAAGACCCTTTAGAGAAAAGGCTGTGTCCTTTCCTGAAGGAGCACATCTTCATGTCTGAACTCATATATTGTATTATACCATAGTATTCCTCTAAAACTGAAAAACAACAATAGTTGTTTATTGTCTATAAATACCTTGGAATGATCCTTGCTGACCTTGATAGTGCCATAATAGTGCTATCCCAAAACTCATTGGCATACAAAATTAGCATCTTGTTTGCACATCTGCATATTAATCAGAGCCCACCTGATCTAGGAAGATTCAGCTGGCCTTGGTGCCATAGTGTCTCTCATCTCTCTTAGACTAGCAGCTGCTGGAGACATTTTCTTCTTATGGCAGAAGGCCTGGGCACAGGAGAACCAGCTCAACTGCATAAACATTTTAAGCATTTTTTCATCCTCTAACACTCTAGGCCAAAGCAAGTCACATGGCTCATCCCTAGTCAAGGGGAGAGAGACATTTTCTACCCACTGTGAATCAATGACACAGGTAGGAAAGTATGATGCTGTTACAGAAGAATGAAACATTGAGACCAAAAGTAAATCCACAATGCTCTATGTGGCTGTTTTTGTTACTCTGAGACCTGAGATCCTCTTTTCTTACTGAATAAAAATTTCTCATGTTTTTATGGTTAATCTTAGGATGATTGATATAGGGCCATCATAATTGACCCCGATCCAGCACGTGTGTATGATACTGCTGTATTTTGGTGACTACCTAACTGCCTGTAAATAGGTGTCTAGGTTGGATTGGCACGTCCCCTTTAGGTTATCCCACTCATCAGCAATACACCTCCACTGCTGTGGCAAATCTTAACATTTTCCCTAGAGATAGGCCCATTCCAGGATATTGACCAGCTCTGATCCTGTTTAACTTATGAGAGCAATCAAGTTCCCTACTTGAGATGATACCATATTTGCAGTTCTTGGGAAAGAATGACTAAATAAATATCATGGAGAGGAAGCCATAAGAGGCAGTATCTGTTTCTGCCTGGAAATCCTGTGCGTGTCTTTGAGTCTGTCTCCACTGTCACCTGAAACGCTTTACCTTGGTTTTGTTTAAGGGTTTTCCACTGCAGTTTCTTTTTGCTCTCTCTTGCATCCCTTCCCATAAGGTAAGCAGTTTACTGTAACAGCATTGGAATGAAGCTCTGCTTCAGGCAGGAAAGGTTAAACATTTTAAAAATGCAAACCAGATAAAATTTTAAAAACCTCAAAATAGTCTTGGAGCCACAATGCCTCTGTGCCATCCCCACCCATTCTCTTTAACAAAAGACACTCCTCTCTTATGCAAGCCTCTCATTTGTCAGAGGAGAGATTTCCCTGTCTCCTCAGCACGCACACTGTATAATTTAAGGTGACTCACTGCACAGGAAAGTTCACCTTCCATTAGCATGTTTTCTTTAGTAAGCACTCTCTTGCAAGTGCTGTAGTGTAAACATGAGTGCCTACGAATATGAACATTTATTAAATAGCACTGATGAATATTTCAATACCTCGGGGAGAGCAATTCACAGCTCAATCATTCAGGCTGTTTTAAGTGCAGCACAGGACAATTCCACTACATCTTCCATTAATATTTAATTGCCCATTTTATTCTGTTTACCTTTTTGGTTAATATATAATTTAAAGCTCTTCTACTAAAAAGGGGGAAAAGAGAACAGCTGTTCATCTGCTTTTAACAAATCTCTGGTGAGAGCTTTTACCTCATTTAAAATTCATTGCAAAGAGTTTTTATTTAATATCAGTAACTCAAAACCTCAGGTATTAAAAGTAAAACTTGGAAGTGACTCTCATGCAAAAAGCCTAACTGTGAGTTGGGTTTGATTACACATCCATTCCTGAGTGGCAGGCATTGACAAGAAACGTCTGAATCGCCAGCAATGGCGCCATGTGTCACATCCTCATGAAATAGAATCAGTGTAACTCGACCTGACACATTCTGACAACATGTTGGAAAGTTGTTATGCGCCCTGCAGAAAGTGAGTACTGTCATCCCGGCAATGCAGATTTTACTGACGAGATAAAACACATATCTGCTTGCTAAAGGACAAGGAAGTCAAATATGTGCATGGCCTCAAGGAGCTGGGGGATCCCTGAGGCACTTCTCCTTGGCCCTCCTTTGGTGATTGCCACCAATTTCTCTCTTTATTGGTTCTGATTCCCAAGGCCTATCCCTTGTCATTTGCTACCTTTTCCTTTCCTCCCAGTGGGCTGCAGTTTGTGCATCACAAGTCTGTTCCTAACCTGTACCCAGTGGCAGGCACCTTGACATTCATGACAGATCTCTATGTTTTGGGGAAATCTCCCAGGCCCTTTGGGTCAGTGAGTAAAATCCACCCCAAATCCACCCCAGAGTCATCCTATCCTTTCTTTTCCAGTCACCTGGAATCAATTGCTTTCTAGGACAGTGAGCTACATCATCTGTTTTTTTTTTCTGTTCAACTCATTCTCTGCAGTGGATTCATTCTTCCTGTCTACTGTGCTATGGCCTGTTTAAATATTCCCAGCATGATCAAGCCAGCAGCAGCATGAACCTCAAAAACACCATCACCACTGTTATTTCACTTGAGCTCAGAAATGTCTTCTCCAGGGTGGATTTTCCTTATCTGCTTTTATATCACTTCATTGTTGCTTTCCCCAGTCTCTGTTTAGTTCACTTTCTTCATCAGACTCTGTCAGTAAAGACTCTCACATAATGCTTCCTTACACTCATTCATTTATTCAGCATCTGAGCCAGTGTTCTGAAAATACAAGAATTCAGTAGGGAAAAAGGAGAGAGGAAGGGAGAAAGAGAGAGAGAAACAGAAGAGCTAGCGTGTTTATAAAGCTTACATTATTTGTGGAGGAGTCACTTGACCTTGAACTCTCTTGATGACTAACATAGGAATCATGGCACTCTACCTCTGTCTTCCCTTGGATATTGAGATGTCCCTCTAGTTGTGTCCAGAGTGCCTCAAGGTTCAGCTAGAAAACGAAAAAGATCAAATACTATTATATACATCCCCAGTGGTTCACTCTTTCCTGTATGAACACCCTTCGAGGCTCACCCAATGAGGTGATATCTGTTTCTTCACCTCTTGAATCTAGGTCATCCTTGTTACTTGCTTGGGCCAATAGAATGTGGATAAAGAAATGATGTGTGGATGATGAGCCTAGGCCTCAAGAGGCCTGTTAGCTTCTGTTCCCTTTTGGATGCTGGCACTGCCTGGACTATCCTGCAGGAGGATCAGACTCTACATGGAACAGAGATGAGACATCTCTGCTAAGGCCCTGCTATGATAGCCACCCAGCCTCTATACATGAGAGTGGATCCAAATAGGATCAGCAAAGTGCTTACCCAACACAAGTTGACCACAGATGTGTGAGTGATTCTAGCTAAGACCAGAAGAACTTCCCTGACAGGAAGGGCAGAAGGCCAGTTCTCCCATATATTTGTGAGCAATAAAAATGCATAATGTTTTAGGCCATTAAATATGGGGGTGGTTTGGTATGCTGTAATAGCTAAGTGACAAAGGTATTCTCTAAACTTTTCTTATAGTCCAGTTAGGTGAGACATACTCCTATACTCACTGCCTCCCTTATCCTGTGGCAGACCCCACTCAACCAGATCTTAGAATGTGACTATTTGAATTTATTTTTTAATTTTTTTCAAGTTTCAGGCCCAGACAGCTGGATCAAATCCCTTAAAAAATGAGCTCAGTGAGCTAGAAGTAAAATGAGAACAAAAGGCTGAAGGAAGGGGAAAGATGTGGTTTAAATTTATTGGAAGAGAGAATTGTGTAACAGTTTGGATTGATTTATATCTCATCAGAAAGGGCTCACATATCTCTGAGTATAGTCATTTACTGGCTTGAATGGAAAAACTGATGCCATGATGTAACTGTACACAGTTCAAATTGTGGTTACAATTCACATTTCCTTCCCTCTTCCCCCATTATCCTCTGTATTAATTCAATCACAGAAGTTAGGTGGGTTATGGGGAGACCTATTAAGTCATCTTGTTTTTTCCCCAAGAGCCATATCTGAGTTTCTACCCATAGTGTATTATATGCTTTCTCTAATATGCTTAAAAATGGCTTGAGCAATGGTCTACCCTAAGAGCTTTACCTGGAAATATATTCTATAAGCACTTTACCAGAAGATAAATTAATGCAGAAAAAAATAAAAAAAATAATTGGAGTTTTATCTAACCAAAGCCCACATAAGCAAGGAAATTTAGAGTAATGTTCAGGTTTTCTTCCTCTCTTGTCCCTTCCTCGCTCTGTGTTTTGCTGCAGAAGTATCAGATACCTTTCAGTGGGGCCTAAGAGAACATTAGGGTTAGAGTTAACCCTAATAATGATTCAGGGGCTACTCAATTACCTTACTGATCTGAATATCCTAGATATGGCCAAATCCTCAAAGGTTTACCAAAGTCAGCAGATCCAGATGATTTGTAAGGAGAATAATTTGATAATTACAATATTTTATTGCATTACAACTGAGCCCATGCAAGCACATTATAGTTTGTAAATTATGCCCTTAGGAGTCTCAAATCCTGGGCTTGGCCTTAGTGTCATTGCTTTAACTTTATATAAAATATCCTTATTCTTAAAATATCAGAGTAGAATAAGGTAATGAAGACTGGAGTAATTTCTGAGCTGGATAGATTTTCAGGATTTCTACAATAGCTGGTGAAGACTCTGGAGTTGAGAGGATGTGAGTGTGAATCTCCCATAAGGGTTAGCGTTATCTTGGTCAAAGTTACCTAAATATTTAATATCTCAATTTTCTTATTTTTCTGCTGGAGAAAATAAGATATTTCTTCTGTAATTGTTATTAGAATCAAATAAAATAATGTATATTAAAGGAAATAGATCAGTACTTCCCCAAGTGTGTTCTGCCCTGTGTTAAAAGGGGTTATGTATATAAAGTACTCTGTGGGAAACTGTGTCAAGTGAAATTAAACAGTTTTCTCTGCTATAGGACTTCATAGAGTTTTAATAGACTAGAAGTCAGAGTGAATCTCATTTTCTACATTCATTTGACTATGGCACTACAATATCAGTAGGAAAGGTATTGTGCAGAACATAGACAAGTGTCTAGAAATGTTAATCTCCTTGCCTGTTCCTTCATCATGGACTAGTCCTAGTGGCTTGGTAAGCTCTTAAAGGTGGATCTGTTTTCTGATTTTCTCTACGCCTTCCTCCAATGTTTCCACAGTGAGAAGATTACTAACTTAAATATGGTCATCCTTTCAAACCTATGAGACTAAGCTTTGCTGCTCTGTGCATAGGATGTTGTTCCCAGTCCTCAAGGCCCCTGTTACAGTCTGAAAAAAGTGGGGGCTTCTGTCCACCTGACATCCTTTGTCCTTGTCTCTCTAGATTTGCTGTTGCAGCCATTGCATAGATCTGAAATAATTGCTCTTATGCAGAGTGGATAGTGTTGACTATATCAATACTTACTATTTTAACTATATGAATGTGAGACAGAATAGCCTCTTACATATGTATTGATATGTTTATCTGTTTGCTGATTTCTAGCCATAAATTTGAAAAATAACATTTATTAGGTTGGTAGTAATGGAATGATTAAAATGCATAATTGAAAAAGGCCCGTCATACCATTCCAGATCATGCTTGCTAGCATTAAAACAAATTCCCTTGATTAGAAAATTCAAATAACGGTAAAAAATAGGAAGTTAAATGTAAAATCCCTTATAACTGGAGATGTATAGCAGCTTTATTCATAATTGCCCAAACTTTGGAACAAACAAGATGTCCTTCAGTAGGTGAATGGGTAAATAATCTGTGGTACATCTATACAATGGAGTACTATTCAATGCCAGAAGAAATGAACAGTCAGACCATGAAAAGACGAAGAACCTTAAATGCATATTACTGAGTAAAAAAAAAAAGCCAATCGGAAAAGGCTATGTACTGTATGAGTCCAACTATATGACATTCTAGAAAAGGCAAACAGTAAAGAGATCAGTGGTTGCCCAGCGCTGGTGAGGGGAGAGGGATAAATAAGCAAAGCACAGAAGATTTTAGGGCAGTCAGACTCTTCTGTTTAATACTATAATGGTAGAACCATGTCATTATACATTTGTCCAGACTCACAGGATGCTCAGCGCCAACAGTGAACCCAAATGTGAACTATGGACTTGGGCGGTAATGATGCATCAGTGTAGGTTCATCCATTGTGAAGAATGTAGCACTCTGGTAGGGGATGTTGACAGTCGGGGAGGCTATGCATGTGCAGGGGTGGAGTGTATATGGGAACCCTCTATACTTTCTGTTCAATTTTGCTGTGAACCTAAAAATAAAGTCTGTTTTTTAAAAAAGTCAAAGTCTCTCTTTCTCATATTGGGCTTTGTTTTTTTTTGAGACGGAGTCTCACTCTGTCACCCAGGCTGGAGTGCAGTGGTATGATCTTGGCTCAATTCAACCTCTGCCTCCTGGGTTCAAGCGATTCTCCTGCCTCAGCCTCCCAAGTAGCTGGGATTACAGGCACCTGCCGCCATACCCAGCTAATTTTTGTATTTTCAGTAGAGTTGGGGTTTCACCATCTTGGCCAGGCTGGTCTTGAACTCGACTTTGTGATCTGCCTGCCTTGGCCTCCCAAAGTGCTGGAATTGCAGGTGTGAGTCACTATGTGCGGCCTCGACTCTCTTTCTAAACGCAATCAAGTCTTACATATCTTTTTCAGACAAAATTACTATACATACACTGGCAGTACACATATATGTACATATGTATGTGCTTCTGTATATAAAACACATGTTCTTTTATTTATACAAGGGCATCTTATGTCTCTATCTTTGCCATTCTAATGGGTAAAAATAGCATCTCATATTTGTTTGAATTTACGTTTTGAGTTTTGAATAAGGTTTAGTCACTTTTCATATGATTAATGCTCCTTTCTTTACATTTGTCTTCTGTGTGCCTATCCTTTGCTGAGTTTTCTATTTTTTGACTGAGTTATTCTGTTTTTAAAAATTATAGGTTTGTATAGTTCTTTATAATTTAAGAAAATTATCCTTATATTTAACACATGTAAAAAATATTTTATATATGATACAAAATATATCATATATATGAATGTAAATATATCATATATAATATATGATATAAATATATCATGTAAATATATCATATATATGATATACATTAAATATATCATATATAAATATAAATATATATAAAAATATTTTATATATGATATAAAATTTTTTCAATTTACATTTATATTTTGTAAAATGTTTCCTATTTGGCCATTACCTATTGTTTATTTTTGTCATAGAGAAATTTAAAATTTTATACTGTTGAATTTATTATTCATTATTTTTATATGTTCTTAATCATGTGTTTTGACCAGAAGACCTTTTATGTTCTAAGATTATAATAATTTTACTTGAACTTTTATTGAGAACTTTTGAAGATTCACTCTTTTTACATTTAAATCTTTGTTATAGCCAGAATTTGTTTTGACATAAAGAATAATAGAAGGATTCAACCTTCATATTTCCAAACAGCTATTCAATTGTTTTGACCTCATCTGTAGGCAAACCTACTACATTTAAATTAGTATCCCATATGTATTTTGTTCTACATTTGAATTCTCTATTAAATTACTTTGTATAATTCTATTCATAGCAGTTATCATCACTTTCTGAGATAGCATTTCCCAAGAAAGAAATAAAATAAAAATATATTTGAAGTAGAATAAGCTGAGTTTTTATAAGACTGAAGATTCATTATAAAATGAAACTTTTAAGCCTAATAATTTACCAAATGTTTAGACATACTTACTGAATTAGAAAATTGTATGTCTACATTCGTAAGTGTATGAGAGAGAGACAAACATAGAGACAAACGCAGAGAGAGAGGATTTTATCATTTCATTGATGTTAAGACTTTAACACTAGCAGTGAAAGAAAAAAATACTGAAACTGATTATTTTACACATCCCAAGCTCTAGTTCTCAACAGGATAACTTTGTCAGGTTGCTATAATACTATAACTTAAAAAATGATAACAAGGTCTGTGAAAATAAACATTTTTGTTTACCAACTGGAAAGAGTAAATTCAATGCACTTTACACAATTATCCTCCTTAAATTTCTGTGTAGTGAGCCAGTCTTACTAGTCCCATTTAAAGATGGCTGGGATAAATAGAGCTAAATCTTCTGATTAAAACCAGAAATGAATCAGTGTAAGGACTAGAACCAAACCCCCCAAGAGACAAGTGCTCTCTGTAAAATAGATACCCCCAGTGGAAAGAGCAAAGCTGGATATTTGCTTGGCTTAACTTTGTTGTTGTTGTTAAAGGGCACTAAAGTTAAAGATCACAGCTAATGGTGAAACCTCACAGAACATGTGAAACCTTCAACAAAGCTTTCCAAAATGGCTCGACTTTACTTCCAGCATCCAAATGTGGGTATAATGATCCCTTAGAGATTATTAAATCAGATAAATTTTAAATAAATCAAACTGAAGCTTCAGAACTATGGGGTAGGGCCAGGAGTATCCTCTTTATCTTTGGGCAGTTGCAATTATGCTTGTATGTTTTCACAATTTTCAGAGAGGAACTGGGGAGCAGATTCTAATCTAACAGTTCATTTCCTGTATCAAAAGGCATGGTACATATGCTATTTACTTTCTGATTATATCCTTCCTAAATATTGTTCTTTCACCAAAATTAAACTATTTGGTTGTTATCTTTCTTAAAGCTGGGATAGTTCCATTCAGTTATGATAGTCACTACCTAAGCCCCTTGCTTTTTATGAAAGTAACACAAATTCAAAAATGAATCTCTTTAAAACCTGTCTCTTTCCTGTTTCTTTCTGATGCTTCTTGTCTGCATTTATCAGATGAAAGATACTCTATCTTTATCAGCAGTAGCACTATTATCTGCCCACTTCCAAATTCTCATGCTTTTAGTGGAAGGAATCTGATCCCCAAATTGGACAAATCTCTAGTCTCTTATATTTGTAAAGACAGCTGCAAGTAATTGTTTAGTGTCTCTGCTGTTTCCTTTTCCATTGTCTCTAATTCCCCCCGTTATTATTGTAAGTACACACAATTTTTCCTTGATGTTTGCCCTCTTAAATATACATAAGCACTTGTAAAACATTTTTTTAAATTGGTTAGAATGTTCTGTTATTTCTAGTGCTTACTATTTAACTTTTATCCTTTAATTTTGGATTACCTGTTTGCAGTTGTCACCTTAAAAAGCCAGACTTTTTCATTTTAACTTAATGACTAATTTTTTAAAACCTTTCACAATATGGGTAACTCAATACCCAGAAGAATGGAACAAAACACCTCACCAGCCAAATCCACTTATGACCCTAGAAAACCTTTTAAGTGACCAGCTGAGGCTCCAGGGAAGCTCCTTTTTCCTTCTCATTCATCTCTGCCAGCCTGAGTATGCTGATTGTCCTCCAAGCTTCAGCAAAACCAGCGTTGCCACCTACTTGGGTCCTCTATCTGGAGTCACATTCAGGCTCACATAGTTCTGGATACACTAACTCTGCTGAAAAGCAATTTGTAAATTCTACACCTTATTTAAAACACTAGAGGTATCTTACCAGGTTGAACAGTTCATTTTGTTTCAAGCTGTGCTAGAGAAGCACTATATACATTTTCAGTGTACCAGATTGTCAAAATCCTTGGCACTGCTTTTCATCACCATCATGGTGGGTGAGGAAGTACAAGTGTTATAGAGAAGAGATCTAGAGACTGCCCAATAACCCAGAATTAATGATTTAGCAGTGTGGTTCTGCTCATAGCCTCCCACTATACCGTGCTGTGACTCCATCACAGCCTTTGCCTAGGACACTCTTCTGCTGGTCCTCCTCTTGCCATCTCACATAACTTACACTCGTTTCTTATTTGAAGAAAATTTTTATTTTTGTATGCATGCACTTAGTTCAGATGGCCAGCTATTTCCACAGGGCAGGTTAAGGCTAATATCAGTGCCTAGTTTTCTTTCTTCAATTTCCCTACCTAGAGTCAATCACTTTTTACTCTTTTACCTTATTCTTTGGGTATTTACATTTTAGATATTATTTGTTTACTTCCCCATATGGAAGATGAGCATTTGGTTCTCCCCTACTGATCACTCTCTAGTATGTCTATTCTAATATCTCTATCACTCTCCCATTCTCTATTCTCCCAATATGGTAAAATTATAGTTTTGATTAGATCCATATTTAATATTTACATTATTATTACCATGTATACCACTTATACCTGAGTCATGTAGTAAACTGTGATCATATTTTCTTACCTAAGCTATTTTTTTTCTCCTGTGGATAAAATAATTCCCTCCATCAACCTTTTTTTTCTTTTTCTTTTTTCTTTCTGTCTCTTTCTCTTTCTCTCTCTCTCTCTCTCTCTCTCTCTCTCTCTCTCTCTCTTTCTTTTCTTTCTTTCTTTCCTTCTTTTTTTTATACAGGGATTCATTCCATTTCCCAGGCTGAAGTACAGTGGTGCGATCATGGCTCATTGTAGTCTCAACCTCCCAAGCTCAGTAATCCTGATTCTCCTACCTCAGCCTCACAAGTAGCTGGGACCACAGACATGCACCAGCATGCCTGGCTAATTTTATTAAAAAACTGTGGAGATGGGATCTCCCTATGTTGCTCAGGATGATCTTGAACTCCTGGGCTCAAGAAATCCTCCTTCCTTCACCTCCCAAAGTGCTGGGAGTTACAGGCATGAGTCACTGCACCCAGCCAGCCCAATCTTGAATACTCTGCCAGTTGCCTAAATCTCTTAACTCTTTCACTCACATCCTTTATCCTAACACCTTCATCTTCTTACAGAGACTATTCTCAGAACATTCTTACCTTCAGTTTGTCCAAGTTGCCCTCCATCTTTGGCGTGCAGCTGTCACCTTTGGATTCCCATTTGCCACCATCCCAGGGTTCTCTTTGCCTCTGATCTATATTAGATCTGCTGTTCTTGTTTTAAGGTTGCATTATCTTCTTATATCTGAGGATATTAAAGTTAATTTTTGAGACTTTCTTCTTGCATAGCCTCTGTTTGCTCTAAGTTACTTTTTTTGTTTTTATAGCCTTAAGATATTTGATAATCCTTGGATATCTGCTCATATTTCCAAGTAGGGGCATGTCACTTATTGGAAGCTCTAAGCATGTGAGTGGGATTAATTGGCAGTAGCATCATAGTAGGGTGATCTGGCTAAGGTGATTGCAGAACTCTAGATTTTGTATCATTTTGTCTTTTCTCATGCTTCAGCAGTTTCTCAAGATCTCTAGATCTCAGTTTAATGGACTTTGAGAGTTGGAAAGATGAGCTCTAAAATTCCCTTCATAGGTTAACTATTCTATGATGCTAGGTATCTTTTATCCTCCCTAACTAGTGTTCAACAATATGATAGTAAAAAGGAATCCATAGAGCAAACTTTGTTATTTGTCCATGCATCAAACAGTTGTAATTGACAAAACAGTTGACAATTCACCACAACATGGGTTGAATTTTAATAACAAATAATAATTAAAATTCAATTAGGATTAAAAAATTAGATTTATGTCTTTAAAAAAGGATATGTAATAGTAATATGTATTGCCCCTGCCTTTGAAATCTTGATTTTAAGAGATATCATGAGTGAAAACATTGAGGTGTGCTGATGAAAGCAGTAATCTTATTATGAAGGATCTGAGTAAATGCAGGAAATCTTGGGAAATTGCAAGAAAAAAGTATTCTATCAAAAATCTTAGCATCACTTCACTGGATGCTTTCTTCCACATGCAGTCGAATCTTAATTTATTTTGTTAATAAGCACTGTGCTTTACTATAAATAAGACAAGCATTATTTCTAATTCACATTGCAATGGTGTTTCTCTCTTACTGTGTGCATTACTAATACTTGCAGATTATTTTTCTGATAAGGTAAAATCTATTTTGAAGATTTTAATTCTTGGAGAAACCAGTCTGATTAACATTAGGAAGTATATTGAAATTGTGTTTTGTTTTATTGTTTACAGTTTTTAAGCTTTTTTGTTTTGTTTTAGATTTTTAAAAATACGTATAGCTGGCCCTTCTAGTTTGTTGGGTTTTGTGGTAAAGTGTGCTAATTCTTTCAGGCCTTGGGATACTTGTTGATGCATTGAATATTGCAACTCCTTTTAATTATTATTCTATAGTCCTAGTCAAGTTACGTACCTTCTAAAGTGGTTTAACCAGAAAGAATCATGAACACAGAAAGTCGTGGTTTCTGTGTCAGTTAAATAAAATAGCAAAACTTTCTGAGATTGGCTCAATGTGAAACAGCCTTGTGGCACTTGAAATTCTTGATCTCATGGCTGAAGAAATCAAGAACGCAGACCCACCAAGTGTGAGGTCAGAGCAGAAGCAGAAATTTATGTAATAATATATTTATTATATTAATATTATTAATATATTTATACAATAAACTTATATAATTAAATATATAGATTTTTATATATTTAAATTTATATATTTAAATAATATATATTTATATAATATTTATAATTATATAAATATTTGTATAATATAAATAATTTATATAATTATATTTATATAATTTATATTTATAATAAATAATAAATATATTTATTATATTTATATTAATATAATTATTAATATAAATAATAGGCAGAAGAAAGAGAACAGCTCTCTGCAGCAGAGAAGGGTCCCAAAAAGAGTTGCCATTCAGCAGTGAAATGCAAGTGTTTTATAAGCTAGTGGGGAAGCAGCATCTTATCTACATACGGTGTGAAAAACTGGTTAGGACCAGGTGTGCCATCTGCATAAAAAGCGAATCTCTGGCAGCCCCCACACCAATCTTTCATTACACAGGCAGGTCCTTTGCCTGAGCTACTCCACGTTGCTTTCCTACTGTGTATGTGTTAAAAAGAGGGAAGTGGAACCCTCATGGTGATGTGCCTGTCCCCCGGGTACCCCTTTTTATAGGTGCAGATGCAGGCATTCCCCACATGCAAGCTTCCAGCTTCCTTATCTGTGTTTGCACCCTGATCTTCCAGGCTGCTCTTTATTAGAAAAGAAGTGATTTCTTGGGCTGCTTTTTGCTAGAAGGGAAGTTCTGCCGAGGACTTTTATTCCTAACTCTTTACCTAGCTAGTTTCTCTCTACCTCCTCTCTCAACTGCATATTCATACTTCCAAAAGCATATTTTATTTTCTTAAGAGATAGCCTATTTCTTCACTTAGGATAAAAAATTAAAGTTTTAATTTCACAATTATCTAATCTCAAACGAAGGTAATGAGTTATTTCTAGCAGTTTCCTCACCGATCACCATAGTTATTCTTAAAAACTACCTGATATGGTTTGGCTCTGTGTCCCACCCAAATCTTACCTGTAATTGTAATTCTCATAATCCCCATGTGTCAAGTGTGGGACCAAGTGGAAGTAATCTGATCACGTGGGCACTTTCCCCCATGCTGTTCTTGTGATAATGAATCTCACAAGATCTGATGGTTTTATAAGTGTCTGACATTTCCCCTGCTTGCATTCACTCTGTGCTGCTGCCCTGAGAAGAAGGTGCCTGCTTCTCCTTTGCCTTCCACCATGATTCACAGCAGTTTGGAACTGTGAGTCATTATGCCTCCTTCCTTTATAAATTACCCAGTCTTAGGTATTTCTTCATAGCAGTGTGAGAATGAACTAATACACCACACTTCTATTATCATGGCTTTAGGCTTGACCTGAACCCCTTTCTTTTATCCTGCCAATCCGCAGTGGCATGCATGTTTTCCTTACCTTGATATCTCTTTTGTTTCTATTCTCTTGTCTTCTTTTAAGACACTATGTACTATCTCTTTCTTCCCTGGCTACCTTTGCCAGGCATGTAAAATATCCTTTTGTCCTTTTCCATGCCCTCTGCCCATGGTCAGCAAAACTATCCCCATAGTTAGCCTTGGCTCCACTTTGGGCAGAATCTTATCACTAAGGCCCTCCCCGAGACCAGGAGAAGAACTGGGTTCACAAATACAGTTGTCTCCCTTCTGGTATTTGTGAAAATGTAAATGAAAGATAGTTTAAGGGGAAGAGCATGGAGGAAAAGGAGACTGATTTGCTTTACTCTTTTTTTTTTAATTACTGTCCAAATGTAACCACCACCAGAGGCATTTTTATTTTTATTTTTATTTTTTTATTATACTTTAAGTTCTGGGGTACATGTGCAGATCGTGCAGGATTGTTACGTAGGTGTACACATGCCATAGTGGTTTTCTGCATCCATCCCCTGTCATCTACATTAGGTATTTCTCCTAATATTATTCCTTCTCAATCCTCCCATCCCTTGCTATCCCTCTGCTAGCTCCCCGACACCCAACAAGCCCTGGTGTGTGATGCTACCCTCCCTGTGTCCATGTGTTCCCATTTTTCAACACCCACTTGTGAGTGAGAACATGCAGTGTTTAGTTTTCTTTTCTTGTGTCAATTTGCTGAGAATGATGGTTTCTAGCTTCATACATGTTCCAGAAAAGAACATCAATTCATCCCTTTTTGTGGCTGCATAGTATTTCATGGTGCATATTTTCTTTATCCAGTCTATCATTGATGGGCATTTGGATTGGTTCCAAATCTTTGCTATTGTAAACAGTGCCATGGTGAACATTCATGTGTATGTGTCTTTATAATTAGATGATTTATAATCCTTTGGGTATATACCCAGTAATGGGATTGCTGAATCAAATGGTATTTCTATTTCTAGATCCTTTAGGAATTACCACACTGTCTTCCACAATGGTTGAACTAATTCACACTCCCACCAACAGTATAAAAGTGCTCCTGTTTCTCCATATCCTCTCCAGCATCTGTTGTCTCCAGATTTTTTAATGATCGCCATTCTAACTGGCATGAGATGATATCTTCATGTGGTTTTGATTTGCATTTCTCTAATGATCAGTGATGATGAGCTTTCTTTCATATGTCTGTTGGCAGCATAAATGTCTTCTTTTGAAAAGTGTCTGTTCATATCCTTTGCCCAGTTTTTGATGGGGTTGTTTCTTTCTTGTAAATTTGTTTTAGTTCTTTGTAGGTCCTGGATATTAGCCCTTTGTCAAATAGGTAGATTGCAAAAATTTTTTCCCATTCTGTTGGTTGCTGGTTCACTCTAATGATTGTTTCTTTAGCTTTGCAGAAGCTCTTTAGTTAGATCCCATTTGTCTGTTTTGGCTTTTGTTGTTTTTGGTGTTTTAGTCATGAAGTCCTTGCCTATGCCTATGTCCTGAATGGTATTGCCTAGGTTTTATTGTAGGGTTTTTATGGTGTTAGGCCTTATGTTTAAATCTTTAATCTATCTGCAGTTAATTTTTGTATAAGGTATAAGGAAGGGGTCCAGTTTCAGTTCCACATATGGCTAGTCAGTTTTTCCAACACCATTTATTAAACAGGGAATCATTTCCCCATTGCCTGTTTTTGTCAGGTTTGTCAAAGATCGGATGGTTGTAGATGTGTGGCATTACTTCCGAGGCCTCTGTTCTGTTCCATTGGTCTATATCTCTGTTTTGGTTCCAGTACCATGCTGTTTTAATTACTGTAGCTTTGTAGTATAGTTTGAAGTCAGGTAGCATGATGCCTCCAGCTTTGTTCTTTTTTCTTAGGATTTTCTTGGCTATGCAGGGTCTTGTTCCATATGAAGTTTAAGGTGGTTTTTTCCAGTTCTATGAAGAAGATCAATGGTAGCTTGATGGGGATAGCATTAAATCTATAAATTACCTTGGGTGGTATGACCATTTTCATGATACCGATTCTTCCTAACCATGAGCATGGAATGTGTTCCTGTCTGTTTGTGTCCTCTCTTATTTCCTTGAGCAGTGGTTTGTAGTTCTCTTTGAAGAGGTCCTTCACACCCCTATTAGTTGTATTCCTAGGTGTTTTATTCTCTTTGTAGCAATTGTGAATGGGAGTTTGCTCATGATTTGGCTCTTTGTTTGTCTGCTATTGCTGTACAAGAATTCTTGTGATTTTTGCACATTGATTTTGTATCCTGAGACTTTGCTGAAGTTACTTATCATCTTAAAGAGATTTTGGGCTGAGACAATAGGGTATTCTAAATATGCAGTCATGTCATCTGCAAATAGAGACAATTTGACTTCTATTTGCAGAACTATTTCATAGTTGAATTAATAATTCATAGTTGAATTAATAATTTGACAACTATTTCATAGTTGAATAGAGACAATTCAACTTTTCATAGTTGAATACCCTTTATTTCTTTTTCTTGCCTGATTGCTCTGGCCAGAACTTCCAATACTATGTTATATAGGAGTGGTGAGAGAGGGCACCCCTGTCTTGTGCCAGTTTTCCAAAGGGAATGCTTCCAGTTTTTGCCCGTTCAGTATGACATTGGCTGTAGGTTTGTCATAAATAGCTTTTATTATTTTGAAATACATTCCATTGAAACCTAGTTTATTAAGAGTTTTTAGCATAATGGGCTACTGAATTTTGTTGAAGGCCTTCTCTGCATCTATTGAGAAAATCATGTGGTTTTAGTCTTTGGTTCTGTTTATGTGATGGATTACATTTGTAGATTTGCATATGTTGAACCAGCCTTGCATCCCGGGGATGAAGCCAACTTGATCATGATGGATAAGCTTTTTCGATTTGCGAGTATTTTATTGAAGATTTTCACACCGATGTTCATCATGGATATTGGCCTGAAATTTTCTGTTTTAGTTGTGTCTCTGCCAGGTTTTGGTATCAGGATGATGTTGCTCTCATAAAATGAGTTAGGGAGGATTCCCTCTTTTTGTATTGTTTGGAGTAGTGTCAGAAGGAATGGTACCAGCTCCTCTTTGTACCTCTGGTAGAATTCAGGTGTGAACTTGTCTGGTCCTGGACTTCTTTTTGGTTGGTAGACTATTAATTGCTGCCTCAATTTCAGACCTTGTTTTTGGTCTATTCAGGGATTCAACTTCTTCCTGGTTTAATCTTGGGAGAGTGTAAGTATCCAGGAATTTACCCATTTCTTCTAGATTTACTGGTTTATGTGCATAAAGGTGTTTGTAGTAATCTCTAATGGTAGTTTATATTTCTGTGGAATCAGTGGTAATATCCCATTTATCATTTTTTATTGCATCTTTTTGATTCTTCTGTCTTTTCTATTAGTCTGGTTAGTGGTCTATTTTGTTGATCTTTTCAAAAAACCAGCTCCTGGATTCATCGATTTTTTTTGAAGAGTTTTTTGTGTCTCTATTTCCTTCAGTTCTGCTCTGATCTTAGTTATTTCTTGTCTTCTGCTAGCTTTTGAATTTGTTTGATCTTGTTCCTCTAGTTCTTTTCATTGTGATATTAGGGTGTCAATTTTAGATCTTTCCTCACTTCTCATGTGAGCATTTAGTGCTATAAATTTCCCTCTAGACACTGCTTTAAATGTGTCCTAGAGATTCTGGTACATTGTGTCTTCATTCTCATTGGTTTTGAAGAACATCTTTATTTCTGACTTCATTTCATTATTTATCCAGTACTCCTTCATGAGCAGGTTGTTCGATTTCCATGTAGTTGTGTAGTTTTGGGTGAGTTTCTTAATCCTGAGTTCTAATTTGATTGCACTGTGGTCTGAGAGCCTGTTTGTTATGATTTCCATTCTTTTACATTTGCTGAGGAGTGATTTACTTCCAACTATGTGATCAATTTTAGAGTAGATGAGATATGGTGCTGAGAAGAATGTATATTCTGTGGATTTGGGGCGGGGAGTTCTGTAGACATCTATTAGGTCCACTTGATCCAGATCTGAGTTCAAGTCCTTGATATCCTTGTTAATTTTCTGTCTCATTAATCTAATATTGACAGTGGAATGTTAAAGTCTCCCATTATTATTGTGTGGGAGTCTAAGTCTCTTTGTAGGTCATTAAGAACTTGCTTTATGTATCTGGGTGCTCCTGTATTGGGTGCATATATATTTGGGATAATTAGCTCTTCTTATTGCATTGATCCTTTTACCATTATGTAATGCCTTTCTATTTCTCTTCTGATCTTTGTTGGTTTAAAGTCTGTTTAATTAGAGACTAGGATTGCAACCTCTGCTTTTTTTTTTCTCTCCTTTTGCTTGATAAATCTTCATCACTTTATTTTAAGCCTATATGTGTCTTTGCATGTGAGATGGGTTTTATGAATACAGCACACCAATGAGTCTTAACTCTTTATCTAATTTGCCAGTCTGTGTCTTTTGATTGGGGCAGTTAGCCCATTTACATTTAAGGTTAATATTGTTATGTGTGAATTTGATCCTGCCATTTTGATACTAGCTGGTTGTTTTGCCCATTAGTTGATGTAGTTTCTTCATTGTGTTGATGGTCTTTACCATTTGGTATGTTTTTGGAGTGGCTGGTACTTGTTGTTTCTTTCCATGTTTAGTGCTTCCTTCAGGAGATCTTGTATGGCAGGCCTGGTAGTGATGAAATCTCTCAGCAATTGCTTGTTTGTAAAGGATTTTATTTCTCCTTTACTTATGAAGCTTAGTTTGGCTGGATATGAAATTCTGGGTTGAAAGTTCTTTTCTTTAAGGATGTTGAATATTGGCCCCCACTGTCTTCTGGCTTGTAGGTTTTCTGCCGACCTATCCACTGTGAGTCTGATGGGCTTCTCTTTGGGGGTAACCTGACCTTTCTCTCTGGCTGCCTTTAGCATTTTTACCTTCATTTCAACCCTGGTGAATCTGACGATTATGTGCCTTGGGATTGCTCTTCCTGAGGAATATCTTTGTGGTGTTCTCTGTATTTCCTGGACTTGAATGGTGGCCTGCCTTGCTATGTTGGAGAAGTTCTCCTTGATAATACCTGAAGAGTGTTTTCCAGCTTGGATTCATTCTCTCCATCACATTCATGTATGTCGATCAAATGTAGATTACTTCTTTTCACATAATCCCATACTTCTTGGAGGCTTTGTTCATTTATTTTCACTCTTTTTCTCTAGTCTAGCCTTCTCATTTTATTTCATTGGGTTGATCTTCAATCTCTGATATATCCTTCCTTCTGCCCAATGGATTTGGCTGTTGAAACTTGTGTTTGCTTTGCAAAGTTCTGGAGCTGTATTTTTCAGCTTCGTTAAGTTGTTTATGTTCTTCTCTAAGTTGGTTATTCTAGTTAGCATTTCATCTAATCTTTTTTCAAGGCTTTTAGTTTCTTTGCATTGGGTTAGAACATGTTCCTTTAGCTCAGAGAAGTTTGTTATTGCGCACCTTCTGAAGCCTGCTTCTGGCAGTTCATCAAATTCATTCTCCATCCTGTTTTGTTCCCTTGCTGGTGAGGAGTTGTGATCCCTTGGAGGAGGAGAGGCATTCTGGTCTTTGATGATTTCATCCTTTTTGTGCTGCTTTATTCCCATCTTTGTGGGTTTATCTACCTTTGATCTTTGAAGTTGGTGACTTTCAGATGGGGTCTCTGAGTTGGTGTCCTTTCTGTTGATGTTGAAGCTATTTATTTTTATTTTTTCATTTCCTTCAGGCTCCTCTGTTGCAGGACTGCTGGAGGTCCACTCCAGACCCTGCTTGCCTGGGAATCACCTGCGGGGGCTGCAGAACAGCAAGGATTACAGCCTGTTCCTTCCTCTGGTAGCTTCATCTCAGAAGGGTACCCGCCAGATGTCAGCCAGAGTTCTCCTGTAAGAGGTGTCTCTTAGGATATACGGGGCTCAGGGAGCCATTTGAGGAGGCAGTCTGTCCCTTCTGAGAGCTCAAGTGCTGTGCTGGGAGCTCTGTTGCTTCCTTCAGAGCTGTTGGGCAGGGATGTTTAAGTCTGCTGAATTCAGTGGGACTCAAAACCACCCCTTTTCCCAGGTGCTCTGATTTGGGAAGGTGGGGCTTTATTTCTAAGTCCCGGAAGGGCTGCTGCCTTTTTTCAGAGATGCCCTGCCCAGCAAGAAGGGAGTCTAGTCATAGTCTGCCTGCACAGGCCTCGCTGAGCTGCCACAAGCTCTGCCCAACTGCTGTGTAAACTTCCCTGTGATTTTGTTACACAGGCAAGGTTAGAACTGCCTCAGTAATGGTGGATGCCCCTCCCCACTCCAAGCTTGACCATCCCAGGTGGAGCTCAAACTGCTGTGCTGACTGCAAAAATCACATGCCAGTGGGTCTCAGCTTGCTGGTCTTTGTGGGGGTGGGGCCCATCGAGTCACATCACTTGGCTCCCTCCCTTCAGCCCCCTTTTTTTCAGGGGAATGAATGGTTCTGTCTTGCTGATGTTCTAGGCACCAGCTAAAATAGCTGCCCAGTTCTGTGCTGGAAACCCATGGCGCTGGTGTTTTTGGCACTGGTGAGAATCTCCTGGTCTGCGGGCTCTAAAGACTGTGGGAAAAGAGCAATATCTGAGCCGGGTGCCTGAGTGTCCAGAAAAGTCCCCAGTGGCCTCCCTTAGGAGGAGGGGGAGTTCTCTGGCCCTTTGCACTACCCAGGTGAGACAACACTCCACCCTGCCTTGTTTTGCCCTCCTCAGGCTACACCCATTGTCCAACCAGCCCCATTGAGACCAACCTGGTACCTCAGTTGGAAATGCGGAGATCACTTACCTTCTGCATCACTCTTGCTGGGAACTGCACTCTGGAGCTGTTCCTATTTGGCCATCTTGGCAGAAGTCCCTGAGGCCTTTAATTTAAATTCTGGAGCTCAAGGATCTGTGAGGCTCCCCATCACATTCTTTCAGCTTCTGCTTGGGATTCCTGTCCTTGGCACTAGAGACATTTTTTTCTGCTTAGGTAATTTCAAAATGCAAATTACAATAGAAACAACAACAGTAAAATCATATAACATCTATTGTAAATGATGATCTAATCACTTTTATATGCATTTTCTCATTTAACACAACAACTTAATGAGCGAGGCCTTATCAGACGCCTCATTTGAAAGAAGAGGAAACTGAGGAATAGATGTGTAAATAAATTGCCTAAGATCCACAGCAAGCATGTGTTGAATCTTGGAATTGCATCTAATTCTGCTTGGTTACAAAGCCCAGCTCTTAATTACTGGGAATATTGCCTCTTTCTTTGCTCCATGATTTAACATTTCAAAGTGATTTCTGAGATGTACTGTTTGACTTCCTATTAATGCCAAATTAGAGGTTTTACATTAAAAAACTTTTATTTTTGGTAGAATGTCACCAAGAATGAATGGCCATGCAGTAATAATATTTTCTATTTTGTGCAGTGTTTTACTATATAGGACATATTTTCAGTATTTGGCCCTCACATGAATTCTTTAAGGATGCCTATTCTAAAGATGAAAAGTTTGGTTTTTGAGAAATCGAGGAACATGCCTAAGGTCATGTGTGAATGGCAAAATTGAAACATGGAGCACAGTCTTTTGACAACAACCATGCCATTCTTCCTAATGTAGCATGGTATGTTACTGCTTGCCGGGACTAAATGATCCAAAGCATCTCTGATATGAAATTTCAGCTGTGTGCTAGCCCTGCTATGTTCTGAAATTGATAAAAGAATAAAGCATAAGAATATGTTCACAGTTTTATGTACACCAGAATTCTAATAATCATTCGAGGTTTTATATGCCAAGAAAAAGACTGGTATCCTGTAGGACATTCTGAAGAATTCTTCCCTCAGTAACCAGGACAAAGTGAACCTCTGATACTGTTGCCTTATGACCAGTATACCTGCCATACTCTCTGTATATCAGAAAGTCAGTTTTCTGTAGGCTTCCTCAGTATATTCTGGGGGAGTATTTGTTTCCATGCCACCAGATCTATGGTAAATTTCATGTCATAAATTTTATTTTTCTTTAATATTGAATTGCACTGTCAAATAATTTTAGTAGCATCTTTATTAGGGGTACATCGGTTTTCCCAACTACTACAGCATGGCAGTATAATTTCCTGAGTAAGCCCCTTGATTAAAGAGAAAGTGTTTTTGGTGATACAACTCCAGGGTGAACAGAAAGTATTAGCTCCTCAGTAAAACCCATTCAATAACAAATATCACATGCTGTACTTATTAATAGCTCTTGATATCATTTGGTTGTGTCCCCACCCAAATCTCATCTTGAATTGTAACTCCCACAATTCTCATGTGTCATAGGAGGAACCCAGTGGGAGGTGATTGAATCATGGTGGCAGGTTTTTTTCATGTTCTTCTAATGATAGTGAATAAGTCTTATGAGATATGATGGTTTTAAAAACAGGAGTTTCCCTGCACAAACTCTCTCTCTGCTTGCCACCATCCATGTAAGATGTGACTTGCTCCTCCTTGCCTTCTACCATGTTTGTGAGGCCTCCCCAGACATGTGTAACTGTAAGTCCATTAAACCTCTTTTTCTTTTCAGTCTTGGGCATGTCTTTGTCAGCAGAGTGAAGACAGACTAATAAAGTAAATAGTTACCAGTAGAGTGAGGTGCTGCTGAAAAGATACCTGAAAATGTGGAAGTGACTTTGGAACTCGGTAACAGGCAGAGGTTGGAACAGTTTACAGGGCTCAGAAGATGATATGAAAATGTGGAAAAGTTTGGAACTTCATACAGACTTATTGAATGGCTTTGCCCAAAATACTGATAGCAATATGGACAATAAGGTACAGGCTGAGGTGTTCTCAGATGGAAATGAAAAACTTGTTGGGAACTGGAGCAAAGGTGACTTTTGTTATGTTTTAGCAAAGAGATTGGTGGCATTTTGCCCCTGCTCTAGAGATTTGTGGAACTTTGAACTTGAGAGAGATGATTTAGGGTATCTGGTCAAAGAAGTTTCCAAGCAGCAAAGCATTCAAGAGGTGACTTGGGTACTATTAAAGACATTCAGTTTTATAAGGGAAGCAGAGCATAAAAGTTCAGAAAATTTGTAGCCTGATAATGCGGTAGAAAAGAAATCCCATTTTCTGAGGAGAAATTCTTGCTGGCTGCATATATTTTCATAAATAACAGGCAGCTGATTGTTAGTATCTAAAACAATGGGGCAGATGTCTACAGGGCATGTCAGAGGTCTTCATGACAGCCCCTTCCCATCACAGGCCTGGAGGCTTAGGAGGAAAAAATGGTTTTGCGGCTTAGGCCCAGAGTCCTCATGCTGTGTGCAGTCTAGGGAATTGGTGTCCTAGTCACTCCAGCCTTGGCTGTGTCCTAGTCACTCCAGCCTTGGCTGAAAGGGGCCAACATGAGAGCTCAGGCCATGGCTTCAGAAGGTGGAACAAAGCTTTGTAAGCTCTCATGTGATATTGAGACTGCGAGTGCACAGAAGTCAAGAGTTGGGGTTTGGGAACCTCCACCTAGATTTCAGAAGATATATTTTCATGAGGCAGAGTCCTATGATTAACCTCTGCTAGGTAAGTATGAAATGGAAATGTGTATGGGAGCCCCCACACAGAGTCCCTCCTGAGGGACTGCCTAGTGGAGCTGTGAGAAGAGGGCTACCATCTTCCAGGCCCAAGAATGTTAGATCCACCTACAGCTTGCACCATGTACCAGGAAAAGTCACAGACACAATGCCAGCCTATAAAAGTAGCCAGGAGGAAGGCTATACCCTGCAAAGCCACAGGGGCTGAGCTGCCCTGGACCATGGGAACCCACCTTTTGCATCAGCATGACACTGCTCTTAAAGACATACCCAAGACTGGGAAGAAAAAGAGATTTAATGTACATACAGTTCCACATGGATGGGGTGGCCTTACAATCATGGCAGAAGACAAGGAGGAACAAGTCATATCTTCTGAGGATGGCAGCAGGCAAAGAGAGAGAAAGCTTTTTGGAGCTTTAAGATTTGACTGCCCTGCTGGATTTTGGACTATGTGGGGCCTGTAGCTTTTTTGTTTTGGCCAATTTTTCCCATTTGGAATGGATGTATTAACCCAATGCCTGTACCCTCACTGTATTTAGGAAATAATTAACTTGCTTTTCATTTTACAGGCTCATAGACAGAAGGGACTCACTTTGTCTCAGATGAGACTTTGGACTGTGGATATTTGAGTTAATGCTGAAATGAGTTAAGACTTTGGTGGACTGTAGGGAAGGAATGATTGATTTTGGATGTAAAAGGGACATGAGATTTGGGAGGGCCTGGGGGCAGAATGATGTGGTTTGGCTGTGACCCCACCCAAATCTCATCTTAAATTACAACTCCCACCCAGTGGGAGGTAATTGAATCATGGCAGTGGGTCTTTCCCATGCTATTCTCATGATAGTGAATACGTCTCACGAGATCTGATGGTTTTAAAAACGGGAGTTTCTCTGCACAAGCTCACTCTCTCTTTGCCTGCCACCATCCATGGAAGATGTGAATTGCTCCTCTTTGCCTTCTGCCATAATTGTGAGGCCACCCAACCCATGTGGAACTGTAAGTTCATTCAACCTCTTTTTCTTTCCAGTCTTGAGTATGACTTTATCAGCATTGTGAAAATGGACTAATACAGCTCTGCTTATATGAAGTATTAAAGTTCAGCTGGCAACACCATTCTTCAAAATACCAGAGCAGAATTTTACCTCATATTTAAATATCAAACAATCAAAGGTCATTTTAACAAATTGCCTTGTATGATTGTCAAAAGCAAAAGCAAGAGAAATCCTTAGCAAATTACTGATTAGGAAGTAAAATTGTTACTGTAGCAACTTGACGAAGCAAAGCTGTCTTTTCAAACACTAATTTTTGTCTAAAAAATTCTATTGAATTAAAATTCACATAAGGCTGGGCATGGTGGCTCATGCCTGTAATCCTAGCACTTCGGGAGGCTGAGGAGGGCAGATTGCCTGAGCTCATGAGTTCAAGACCAGACTGGGCAACACAGTGAAATCCTGTCTCTACTAAAAATTAAAAAAAAATTATCTGGGTATGGTGGCATGTGCCTGTAATTCCAGCTACTTGGGAAGCTGAGGCAGGATAATTGCTTGAACCTAGGAGGCAGAGGTTGCAATGAGCCAAGATTGCACCACTGCACTCCAGCCTGGGCAACAGAGCAAGACTCCCTCTCAAAAAAAAAATTAAAAATTAAAATTTACATAATATAAAAGTAACCATTTTAAAGTAAACAATTCACTGGCATTTTTTATGCTCATAATTTAGTTCCAAAACATTTTGTCACCCTAAAAGGAAACACTATAACCATTATCCAGTTATTCCCCATTCCTCCCTCCTCCCAGTCACTGGTAACTACTGTTCTGTCTCTGTGGATTTACTTATTCTTGATATTTCATATAAATTGGATCATACAATATGTGCCATTTTGTTTCTGTCTTATTTCACTTAGTATGTTTCTGAGATTCATCCACATTGCAGCATTTATCAGTATTTCATTCCTTTTTTATGGCTTAATACTATTCCATATGCCACATTTTTTTTCAACTTTTATTTTAGATGCAGAGGGTACATGTGCAGATTTGTTACCTGGGTATATTTTGTGACACTGAGATTTAGGGTACGAATCCCATCACCCGGGTCCTTAATAGTTACTCAAACTTTGCCCACCTCTCTTTCTCCCCTCCAGTAGTCCCTCATTTTTATTGCTGCCATCTTTATGTTCATGAGTACCCAGTGTTTAGGTCCCCTTATAACTGAGAACATGTGGTATTTAGTTGTGTGTTTCTGTGTTAATTCACTTAGGATAATGGCCTTCAGCTACATCTATGTGGGTCCAGAGGACATGATTATGTTGTTTTTCTATGGTTGCATAATATTTCATGGTGTGTATGTACCACATTTTCTCTGTCCAAGCTTCTGTGAATGGGCACCTAGGTTGATTCCATGTCCTTGCTATCATGAATAGTGCTACAATGAACATGTGAGTGCATATGTCCTTTTGGTAGAAAGACTTGTTTTCTTTTGATATATATTCAGTAATGGGATTGGTGGGTCAAATGGTAGTTCTAAGTTCTTTGAGAAATCTCCAAACTGCTTTCCATAGTGACTTGACTAATTTACATTCCCACTAACAGTATATAAGTGTTCCCTATATTCTGCAGCTTCACCAGCATGTTTTTTTGACATTTTAATAGTAGACATTCTGCCTGGTATGAGATGATATCTCATTGTGATTTTAATTTGGATTTCTCTGATCTGCAAGTTAGTGCCTATCTAGTGATATGCAGCATTTTTTCATGTTTGTTAGCCATTTGTGCGTCTTCTTTTGAGAAATGTCTGTTCGTGTCTTTTGCCCATTTTTTAATGAAGTTGCTATTATTTGTTCAATTGTTTAAGTTTCTTATAGATTCTAGATATTAGACCTTTGTTGGATGAATAGTTTGCTCATATTTTCTCCCATTCTGTAGGTTGTCTGTTTACTCTCTTGATAGTTTCTGTTGCTGTACAGAAGTCCTTTGGTTTGCTTAGGTCCCACTTGTCAATTTTTGTTTTGATTGTAATTGATTTTAAGAACTTAGCCATAAATTCTTTCTCAAGACTGATGTTCAAAATGATATTTCCTAGATTTTTTTTCTAGGGTTATTATACTTTAATATCTTACATTTGTAATCCATCTTGAGTTAATTTTGGTATATGGTGAAAAGTAGGGGTCCAGTTTTATTCTTCTGCATATGACTAGACAGCTATCCAAGCACCATTTATTGAATGAGTCTTTTCCCCATTGCTTACTGATTTTGTTGGTGTTGTCAATGACCAGATGGCTGTAAGTGTGTGGTTTTATTTCTAGGTTCTCTGTTCTCTTTCATTAGTCTATATGTCTGTTTTTGTACCAATATCATGCTGTTTGGTTATTGTACCTTTATAGTATAGTTTGAAGTTGGGCAATGTGATGCCTCAGGCTTTGTTCTTTTTGCTTAGGACTGCTTTGGCTACTTGGGCTATTTTGGGGTTCCATATGATTTTTAGAATAGTCCTATGAAAAATGACATTGGTAGTTTGATTGGTATAACGTTGACTCTGTAGATTGCTTTGCGTAATATGGCCATTTTAGTATTGCTTTTTCCAATGAGCATGGAATGTTTTTTCCATTTGTTTCTCTTGTTTATGAATTTTTAAAAGCAGTGTTTTTATAGTTATCCTTGTAGAGATCTTTCACCTCTTTGGTTAGATGTATTCCTAGTTATTTTCTTTTCTGGATATTGTAAATGGGGTTGAATTATTGATTTGGCTTTCAGCTTGAATGTGATTGGTGTATAGAAAATGCTACTGATTTTTGCACATTGATTTGTATCCTGAAATTTTACTGATGTTAATTACTGGTTTCAGGAGACTTTTGGCAGAATCTTTAGGGTTTTCTAGGTATAGGATCATATTGCCTGTGAAGAGAGATAGCATACTCTTCAAGACAGAAAGAAAGTGAAAAGAGCTGGATACTAGGCTAAACATTTTGCATATGTTATCTAATTGTCAGTAATGAGGTAGTAAGCTGGATTTAAAAAAAAAAATCCCAGATTTGTCACTTTTACCATTTCTGTGTTATAAATATTTCCATCAAAGCTGGTTTCAAGTTACTCACAGGACGTCACTGAATGCAGAGTTTAAATGAAATGCACACATTTGTTTCTCTTAAGTTGTAGGAGCTGGCTGCAGCATACCATGAATCCTCACAGCAACTTAACATGGTAGGTATTACTATCAGAGATATTTAAGCCATTTATCCATGGTTACAACGGCTTAGAAATTATAGTAGTTAAATTGAAAGTGGGGTAGTCAATTCTGTCTATAATTTTCATACTTTTCCTGCTACACCTCACTATACCTGAAAAATAAGTATATATTGAGAGCCTTTTTGGTATCAAGCATTGAAGACAAACGTAATACCTGCAAATAATGAAGAAGACATACATGAAACCTTAACACTGGACATTATGTCGATTTTCTACTCACCCACATGGGAAGTGTGGCAAAAATTTTCAGAATTTCTAAGAAATGTAAAATAGGAATAAATTTACTAAAAATGCAATGCAGTGGAAGGGAAACATTTGATGTATCCTCCAGGTTTTGTTTTGTTTTGTTTTGTTTTTGTATGCACATACTCATTAAGTTACTGTTTAAAAAAGTTGGGAACTGAATCATGTCCATAATTTGTTTTGAAATAGGAAAGACTTAAATGCAATGCCCCCTTTCCTGTCATTCCACTAAAGAAATCTGAGCCCATTCTGCTTTTCTAGTTTGTCTCAGACAGAATTTGATAATGCCACAAGATAATATAAGACAACAAAGAAATGGGCCCATTTGCAAATCCCACCCAAGGTGATCAAAGGTGTTTCATTTTCTTTTGATTGATTTCTCATCTGTTTCTATTCTTTGTTTAATTGGAAGGAATTGGCTGAGAGTACTTAGTGTCTAAACCTATTAGAATCAATTCCAAATTCTGTTTACCAAACTCAAATGGGTACTCAGGCTCATAGTCTTAAAAAAAAAAAAAAAAAAAGCCTAGTAAGCCATACTTCTAATTATGTTTCCTGGATTAAGTAGTTTTCCTAAAATTGTGCCAAAGTACAGTCTCACAAACATTTATGACATGGCCTAGTAGATGCTTATAGAGGTTTTAATTCCTCAGTGGCCTGAAAGAATGAGAAGACCTCTCCAAGTAGCTAATTTACCACCTGCCAAACACCATGTCCATGACAGTTACACAGTCAGTTGAAAGAGAGCTAAATTACCTCTTTGCTCACAATCTCTGGTCAATCTTACTACATCCCAGGTTACAACAGCGTTATAAAAAGAGAGGCTTAGAGGCTCATGGAATTGAAACTGTTAGTGAAAGTCAGGGTGTCTCAAAATGACTGCTGGACTGTGTGGATTCTAAATAAAAATTCTAGGAAATCTAGAGTTAGGGATAATGAGTAGAAGGCAGGTGATGGGAAAAAGTTTGTCCTGTAGGTCTTCATTTTCTAATGTCGAATGTGTGTCTTGGCTGACTGGGCAACAAGGTCAACAGAACCCAGGGGCTACTGTCTATGGAGTCATTGAGAATTGATGAGGAAAGAGCCAGTATCTCTCCTTTCAGAGCTATGTGAGAAGCTCTCCCCAAAGTCCTTGACTTTTCACATGGGCGGATCAGCCATGGCCACAGTAGAGGAGATGTATCAAGGTAGCAAAGCTTGTGGATTCTGGAATCAGAGAGCTTGGGTTTAAATTCCAGCCGTGTATCCTTGGGCAAGTCACTTAACCACTTTGTGACTAAGTTTTATCATCTGTAAAATGGGGATAGTAATAGTATGCCCACCATAGACCTGTATGTCATATGCTGAGAGGTAAATGCTATACGGGTGCTTAATACTTTGAATACCTCTCCCAGTTAAAGCTCGCCAAGCTGAAAGCCATAGGAGATGTCAAAGTTCTGGCTGTAGCTCCTTGATTGTTTCACTCTACATGTTGAAGACTGCTATGACAACCAGCAGCCTAAAGACATTTTCAGGTCACAGGTTGGCCTGCATGAAGGGCAGGTCAGTTCTGAAGAGGTGATATTCCTGAAATAAGTGCTAATCCAAAGACAGATAGAATGGTGGTGGATACTCAGCTTCCTTATCCTTCAGTTGAGGTGAATCTGGGGTGTGTTCTACACTGTCTTCTGAGGCGCCTCAGTGGTTTTAAGCTCCGGTTACCCACAGTGGTAACTGGGTGAATAATACATGTTGTTACTGGCATTCTTTTCTTTCTTCCTTTCCTCATACTCCATTTCTTTATTGTTGTTTTCTGGGATCACCTTGCAAATAAACTACTTGCACTTGAATCCTTTTCCGGTTATGGGAGACCCAAATTAAGGCAGGTTTCATGGCTTTTTTGGAGTGTCGTAAATAACTATTGAATTGCATGGATTATTTTTTAAAATTTCATTGAGATAGTATACACTGTTTGGAAACTTTAAAAGGCTAGTGCAAGTTTTTATGCTTCTATGTTTCTTATGTACTGATTTCTTTAGTGAGAAAAGATCTGGACTTAGAGGACTCAAGCTGCTGCTAACTAGCTGTATTTTTTTAAATCTCTGTTTTAACGTATGATACTATGTACACATTATTGTAATAATTAGTTAAAATAATATATGTAAAATGATTCCAAAAGGCTATATTTCACTGAGGTTTTATTTTGGTTTTGGAATTTTTGCAAGTTGACATGGTTTCTTCATTTCTCATTCCACAATGTAGAGTATTCATTAATATTAAAAAGAGAACTAATTCGTCCATATTATTATGACTTATCGTCTGTTATTCAGTTTTGGTTATCATTTCAATTTCAACTTTTCAACAGCCTTATCTTCCTTGCCATTTTGGCAGCCATCTGATAACCTAGCCAAGGTTTGGATGTCTTGTAGAAGCAGGGCAATGAATTTTGGAGCTGTGTATTTCAGATTCTGGTATTTAAGCTCTAAGTTGTAAATTGCATGAGACATTTCAATTAATAATGTTAAGAATATTTCTTTTTCCATTATATAAGCAATTCATGTACTGTTTGACTAATGCTTATGCCAAGTATGAGTTTACCAAACTACTAAGCCACAGGCAAATTCAAACCTTACAGCCTTTTCCTGTGAATAAAAAATAATGAAAAGAAATGTATATTCATAAAAATAAAGGAACATTACATTGCTTGTTATATTAGCTAGTTCAGAAAGCACTTTTCATTAAAACGTTTAACTACTCACTTTTAAAAAATTAAATTTATTTGGGAATAGTAGCTTGCCTCTGAAGTTTCTGCTACTTGGGAGGCTGAGACAAGAAGATCACTTGAGGCTGGGACTTTGAGACCAGTCTGGCAAAACATAGCAAGACCCTGCCTCTAAAGAAAAAAGAATTAAATTTTAAAAGTTAAAAAAAATGCAGTTCTTTCAAAAAGGCAATAAAAGTAATAGGGAGAACAGCTTAATTGCTACCATTGAAAGAGAATGGCAATTAATCTTTTGATCTTCTTTCTGTTTTATGTATAGGTTTTGTTGTTGTTGTTTTACTGGGTTGACTGTATCATGTAATGTGTATTTGACCATCATGCACGTATTTAGGTGCATGTCTGGGGGTTAATCAGCACATGCGTCTCAGTGCAAAGCACTTTCTTCCACGTTCTCCTTCCTTTTCAGCTTCTCTTTTTCCAGTCTGGTTTCCTGCCCTAGACATACTCCTACCTTCTAACTTCTCAGGATGTCATTCACACAGCAACCATGTGTCTGAGTTTTGTCACTCTGGTACCAGAGCTACAGTCTAGAGACTCTGCTTCTTTAGGCAGACTGATTGCTTCTCATCCCTGGTGCTGGGATGGCATCTTTGGGAGGTATTTCTCCCTTCTTCCCTTCCCTTTCCCTTAGACAGGTATTTATGAAGTGAGGTTATTAGGAAAGGATAAGGTCCTTGTAGGCCCCTACCAGCTCCACTCTTCTCTTTATAATTAGATATCCATTTTTAAAAACGTATTATATAAAAAAATTGTTATAAGCATCAATACAACAAGGTGACCAGTGGGATAGAATTGTAAAATATGATGTCACCTCTTGTTCTGGAGGTTAAGTCAGCAAATCATCTTAGGACACATTTTTCTTATTGTGGGGGGAAAATGGCCTTAGTTACATAACCATGTGTGAAGCCTGTTCTGGTTTACATGCCCCTCCCTGAAGCAAAGCAGAGGATTCTGGTTTGAGCAACATCTTTCTTCCTTTCCTTCCTCCCCTCCCAACCCCACCTTTGTGAAGGTTGTGAATCAGTTTTTCATAAGAAGTCTAGAAGGCTTGTAAGTGTAACGAGACTCCAACTCCAGCTATTCTCCTTAAGATTCAACATTAGAGAAATTTGAAAGGAACCACAGTGTTCCTGGCTAAGGCCTCTTGGTGGGAAAGGAGCATGATAGCAATAGATGAGAAGACACGGTGAGAGGTAGTAAGTTGGGGCTTCCCAAAATTTCCAAAAGGATCTAAGACAGGTCTGGCTTTGGCCAGATCCTGTACTGAGCCTTCATATGTCCCAGGCCTGGCCAGCCTGATTCTGACATCATGACTGGGCAACAGTGGGATGGCTCAGCATTTGAAATGACCTCCATGGTAGCCTCAGTATCTAAATGTACAAGGGCTTCACTGTAGCTGTGGACACTTGTCCAGTGTCCGCAGACCCTGAAGTGGCAATGCCACCAGTGCTGCCTCTGACTCCTGGTTCACTTTCATTTAGAAGAGCCATGGAAGGCCTTTGGGCTACATCATTGTGATTGAGAAGATATGGGATATCAAACTGCCTGCCCACATAGGCTTGTGGGGTTTTACATGATTCATTAGAATAATAAAGAGGATGTGGCTATGTTTATACCTCCAGGCTGGTGATGTAAGTCACTGTTACTCAAGCATTCTTCATGTTATTACAAACTTTAATGCCTGCCTAGCCATGTACTGAGAGAATATACCATATTTTATTTTCTCATTTCTCCATTATTGGACATTTAAGTCTTTTGCATGAGATGTTTCTGGCAGAACCTAGCATTTGTTTTAGCACTATTAGTGTAATACTAGCAGCATATATTTTTCTAGATGCTAAAAATATGCAGCTCCAACCATTATTTTTTGGAGCATGAAGTTAACTTCCTTCTCTTGTATTTGAGGGGCATTAGGGTGCTTTTCCACGAGTGGGGCATGAGGGAGAGAAGGCTCACAAAACCAAGAATGTATACCAATGTAAACCAGGAGTAGAATGTATACCAATGTAAAGAAGAATGTATACCAATGTAAACCAGGAGTAGAATGTATACCAATATAAAGAAGAATGTATACCAATGTAAACCAGGAGTTTCAAGGGCATCTTTGACCAGAAGGAGGGTCAAGGATAGTACTGTCTGCTAGGAGGAAGGCACACATCCAGTGGATATAAAAGACCATGATTGTCCCCCGTGAGGCACTAGCAATAAGCAGGGCATGGCACATGGTAGGTGCTTGGTACATATTCTTTTTTAATCTTTGGATGCTTGAATATTTTCTCTAAGCATTCAGAGAACAGATTATAAACCTATGGAAGCATTCCAGAATTATAAGATCAGACTCTTATACAAAGTTGCCATGTACTTTTAAAACTACTCTTTAACCTCTGGAAAAGTTTTTTTTTTTTTTTTTTTTTGCATGAAAAAATTGGTAATGATATCTACACTAATCTATATAAAGAGCATAAGATTATAATACAAATAAATCCATGCAAATCCTTCCCATGTGATCTTATTTCAAGGTAATATTTTTCCCAATAGTGATTATGTGATCTTCTATATCTGGATGTAAACAACAATAGTAACAAAAAGAAAAAAAAAAAACACTAATGTCAAAGGAAATAATGACTATAGCTCATAGTGGTGAATGATACTTTGGGGGAGATAGGAAACTACTTAGGCCTGTACTTCTAAGTGCACATTATTACTTTTGCTCGATTTCCCTCTAACTTTTATTTATTTGAGAACCATGATCATATGAGAACACAGGCACCACTTTCAATTACAGAGACTAAGGAAATATAGAATGAGTTTTGTTTTGTTTGGTTTTTTAGAGGACATTTTCACTGTGTTCTGAGAAAATGGTAGCCTGTGGAATAATATGTCCGGTCAGGCCCCAGCTACCTTGCCTCAAAAGGGGAGCCCATTAGGAGTAGCTGCCTTGGAAATCCTGACTCCTAAGGTCCATCTTTTTAAATTTTATTTTATTTTATTTATTTTGTTTTTTCTATTCGTTTATTTTTGAGAGAGGGTCTCACTCTGTGGCCCAGGTCAGAGTGCAGTGGTGCAATCATGGCTCACTGTAGCCTCAACTTCCCAGGCTCAAGCTATCCTTTCAACTCAGCCCCTAAGTAGCTGGTCTACAGGTGTGTGCCACCATATCTGGCTAATTTTTATTTTTTTTTTTGTAGAGATGGGGCCTCACTGTGTTGCCCAGGCTGGTCCCAAACTCCTGGGCTCAAGCAGTCCTTTCACTTCAGCTTCCCAAGTAGCTGGGATTACAGGCACACGCCACCATGCCTAACTGTATTTTTTATTGATTTATATATTTTTTGTAGATACCAGAAAATAAATTTTATTCTACAACATAGAGCTTAGATATAAAAGTTCTTTTATTTTGTAGGTATTTAAAGGAAACTGATTAAGCAATAAGATAAAGCTCTGGACATAAGACAAATGGTGATAAAAACAGTATCTTAAAACGGATTAGTTATCTGCAATCAACAGAGTGCATTTAACATATATTATCACATTTGAATCTTAGAACAGCCCCACCAAGCCAGGTGGGGGAGCATTTTTCTCCTCCTTTCATAGTGGAGGGAAACACTCAGAAAGTTTAGGGGTCGTGTCCATGACAATAGAAGTTGTAACTGCAGATTAGAGTTCCAGTTTTCTCTCTTTCCTTTCTGCCTCCCCACTCCCCATAACCCGCCCCAACCACCACTTCACCATCCTGCTGTTGAAGGTGCCAGAGTCTTGGAATCTTTGTGTCTTTTTCTCAAGAGTCATTCATAGTCCCAGAATATCTTTACAAGGGAAATGAATGACCCTTCTGAAAGTTAGAGCCACTCACATATTTATGTCATCAGTACAGCTCCATTTACAAACTCTTACAAAGGACATGAAAGCTTGAGGCATTCCTTTTATTTTTTTTTCCCCTTCCTTTCTGCCTTATACCTGTCCAGAGGTATAAGTGTCATTTCCTAAGGGAAAGAAACATAGATATTCTTGTTCTTTCTCAAAGCTGATAATCTGGCAGCTTTTTATTGAAAATTAAAAAAAAAATGCTTTCTGTAGACTTGATCAGTTATGCCAAATCCCTCTCATAAGTTATGCAGAGATTTTAAAGTTTTCTTTTCTATTTTCTGGCCTTAAGTCTTCTTGACAGAAAATTGCAACAAGAGAAAGTTCTGTTCCCTTTTGGAATACTCTCCACTCAGAAGGCTTGGGAGAAAAGTTGCAGCATATGTTAGAGACCCTATCTTCTAGGAGCTGGGCCAGCTGAGACAGTGGGAAACAGGGAAAGGTGATTCTCTGTGCTTTCAAGCTTCAGCTCCCTTTTTAAAGAACTCCATTCTCCTGGCCAGGAAAAGGAAATAGAATGTGTTCTGAAGCAGATGCTGCTCAGACTTCCTGGTTATCAGAGCAGAAGAAGGCAAAAGAGACAAAATGAGAGTGTATGTGTGTGCTCACTTATATGTGCATGCAGGGATGGAAGGGGTCGAAACTTGGGAAACCAATACGATCTGAAAAACAAAGCACCTTTTCAATTTTAATTAAAAATTAAGGGCCAGGCATGGTGGCTTATGCCTGTAATCCCAAGCACTTTGGGAGGCTGAGGAGGGCAGATCACTTGAGGTCAGAAATTCAAGACCAGCCAATATGGTGAAACCCTGTCTCTACTAAAAACAATACAAAAATTAGTTAGGCATGGTGGCGTGCACCTGTAGTCCGGCTACCTGGGGAGCCTGAGGCAGGAGAATTGCTTGAATTAGGAGGTGGTAGTTGCAGTGAGCTGAGATGGAGCCACTGTACTCCAGCCTGGGAGACTGAGCAAAACTCCATCTCGGGGGAAAAAAAAAATTAAGAAAAGGAAAAGATATCTCTAGAGCAAGGATCAGCAAACTTTTTCTGTAAATCACCAGAAAATAAATATTTTTGGCTTTGTGGGCCATATAGTCTGTCTCAAATAATTCTGACATGGCACAAAAGCAGCCTTATTTTAGGGACACCAGAATTTGAATTTTATATAATGTTCAAATGTCATGAAATATTATTTTTGTTTTGATTTTTTTTCTCCCAACTATTTAGAAATGCAAAAGCCATTTCAGTTGGACTGTGAGCTGTACAAAAGCAAGCAGTGGACTGGATTGGCCCAGGAGTTTTGTCTGACCCTGTTCTAGAGGAAAGATGATGTTAGCATGGCGTGGTGTGAAAATATGAAAGAATTCTTTTTTTTTTCTTCTTATATCAAGTAGCAACTAGATGAGCACATTTCCTCATGTGCCCCTTCATCTTCCTCACACAAAAACAAAAAAAGAAAAAAGAAAAGAAACATGTTGATTGCAATCTCATCTCTCTGAAATTTACTTAATTCTGAAATTTCAACAATGGCCACACCAAAATTTACCATTGATCGGAAGTATAGTTGCACAGCCATCTTTATATTTAAGGCCTATAGACTTTAACCAATTTAGAGAAATCTGAAGACCAAAGGAATAATATCTTAAAGCAGTACTGTGTTTATTTGAAGGAACCATCACCCCTTCCACCTCTGATTGAATTGTCCCAGGAATCCATATTAAAACATCATTGTGTTAATTTTCTGCTCTATAATTCAACACAACTGTCACGATACCAAAAACATGGACATGCATGGAATCAAGAAAAATAATAAGGTGTCAAAATGTCCTGCATATGTGGAGAAAGAATCCATGTTTTCAACTGACTTCTTAAAAAAAAAATTCGTTTTGAAAGCAAATCTTTTCTGATGAGAGCAATATAAGATGACTATAAGTGGATATCTGTGAATCTTCATTTTTAAGCTGTTTTCTCCCTACTTAGTGTTCTTACCTTACTCGTGTCTTTAAATATAGTACTCAGATTAGGATATGATTTGAAAAGAATGTTGGACTATGACCATAAACACAGATCTTTCCACTTAATCATTACCATTAATCCCCAGTATGTCCAATAATGTAAATGTAAACTTGTGGAAGTGAGAGTCATCCAGATCCTTGCTACTCAGATGTGTTTTATAGACCAGGAGTATCAGCGTCACCTAGACTTTGGTTGGAAATACAGAATCTCAGGCTTCAGTCCAGACTCATTGGATTAAAATCTACATTTTTAACAAAATCCTCAGATGATTTGTATGCACATTAATTGTAAAGAAACATTCAGCCTGTAGTAATAGTTTTCAATTTTGGCTATATGGTAGAATTCCCTGTGAGACTTCTAGAAATCCCAGTGCCTAGGCTCTTTACCAGACCAATTAAATCAGAATACCTAAGGGTGAGACCTAGGATTCAGTAATCTTCTTTCTTTTTGATGTGATAATTTATTTCCTTTTGGGTACATACCCAGTAGTGTGATTGCTGCATCAAATGGTAGTTCTAGTGGCATCAGTATTTTTTTTAAGCTTCCTAGATAATTCAAATGTGCAGTGAAGTCTGAGAACCACTGGGCTAGATGAAGGACTGCACATATTATTGCTCTGAGAGTAAGAGAACACTCTCATTATCAAGTGGAAACAAGGTCCCCAGAACTAGAGGATTTATTAGAAGTGTTAAAAAGGTCAGCTTGGCATATATTACAAGGGTAGTTTCAGAGAGTCATTTCATTATTTGAAGGATGGAATAGCAGCACATCTCAAGCCAGGCAACTGGGTCACATGCCCTGTTTCTTAAGTCTTTGCTTTTTGAATAAACCCTACAACTTTAATTATATACTGCCATCTTAACAAAACAATCTGAAAACACTCTCACATAGTATACCAATTTGTTAATCATCTTTTTTGTTGAGGATGAGGATAAATTCATGGTATGTGAGTTTTGGTAGAGTTAGCATAGTTTTCAAGTGTTTAAGTAGATAACCGATCAATGAAAACCCTTGTGTTTAGCTTAGAAATGGAATCTGAGGAAACAGAGAGGTAATGCCATTCAAAAATCACTTTCTTTCTTTGGAACAGCAAGGAACCCATCAGATTAATTCTTAAAGACAAGTGTAAGGCTGGTATATATAAGAGGAAAAGGCATTATTCAGCAGCTTATAGGATATCACCTTATCAAGATTCCAGAAATTTCCAAGATTCCAGTCAGTCCACTGATTTGGTGTCTGTTAAGTTATGCCTTTAAATAAAAAGTCACATCTTTAAGGGAATTGAGCCTACACGATAAGAAAAATGTTCAGGTTACTAAATAGTTAACCAAAAGCAAACAAAATTATAGATTAAATTCAAGCTCTAGTAGCTTCTGGTATGTACTGATTCTTCCTAACTATAAAGAAGTCCCTGTAGAGTCTGACAGGCTTTGAGCTGGGTCTTCTTCTTCCTACCTGTTGCTAAGTATGCATCATCTTTGGACGTTCTCACCCCTATCTCATCCTGGTGTTCAGGTTTCTGGTACTAGAGTTTATCCCCTAATTGCAGAGTTCTAAGTTTTATCTTGGCATTGTTCCATGTAGCCCATCTCCTATACAGCAGGTTCTTGAATAATGTCATTTCATTGTAACCTTGATAAGAAAAGAAAAAAAAGATTCTCAGTTGGAGCCACTGTCAGTGTGGAGTTTCCACATTCTCCCTGTGTCTATGTGGGTTTTCTGTGCATACTTGAGTTTCCTCCCATATGCCAAGGCTGTATGTGCTGAGTGAACTGGCATGTCTATGTGGTCTCAGTGTGAGTGTGTGACTGTGCCCTGCAATAGAATGGCATTCTTTCTAGAGTAGGTTCCCACCTTGTGCACTGAGATACCTAATAGGCTCTGGCCACCCTTAACCCTGAACTGGAATATTTGGTTCACATTTATTTCAATGATTAATATTAGAAATGTTTTGGTCTTTAGAAGTTCAGTAATGTTTTTGTGACCAGAAATATGCCATAAAACTTAACTCTTGTTTATATCAGTTAGCCTATGGTAAAATAGGTTTTGTTATACAGCATTTTGCTTCAAGTCACAGTTCCAAGAACCTATCAATGGAGTTAAGTGAGGACTTACTGTATTTCTAGTACTCTAGCTGTTTCTGTGCTTAATTGCTAATTCCACAAACCTGTGGAATGCTGAAAATGCAATTATCCTCCAGTGTAACTGCCTTCTGCAAAAGTTGCCTCCCACAAAACTACCAAAAAAAATGCATTCTATTTGGTACTATCTGTGAATATTTAAGGATGCCTTTTCAGCTACATAGAGAGGCCTTCTATAGACCTCCCTGGCTTTAGACAAGATTAGGTTAGCTCTCTGGTTGGAACACTTTTTTTTCTTTACTATGGTTATTTCAGGTGTCCATTATTTGACATCCTTTCTGAGTATAGAAGTTGTTGTTAAAAGTTGTCTGATTTTTATCACTTGGGAGCTTTTTTGTCTGTTTAAATATTTCATGTTCACTTATAAAAAGTTATGCCCGGAGAGAGATCCAAGATGGCCGATCACTAGCAGCTCAGGATTGCAGATCCCAGTAAAAGCGCAGAGAGACAGTGGACGCCACACTTACTGATAAATTTTCGCTGCCCACAGTCCAGGACATTCCCAGCGGAGGAGCCCCCCAGGTCGCCAGCGTGACCCTTTTGGCTGGCGCGGCTTTTTTGCCGGCGCCTCAGCTCAGCGGCTCTTGGTGTGGAGTAAACGGGACTGAGTCACCTTTTGGATGATATTTGGAGCTCTGTGAAGGCAGAGCAGTCTATCCAGCTGATTGAAAAAGGGACTGAAG
>CAUYQU010071639.1:0-17639 GCA_963574635.1 Cheracebus regulus | reverse complement strand
TTTTTCCCATTCTATTGGTTGTCGATTCACTCTAATGACTGTTTCTTTTGCCGTGCAAAAGCTGTGGAGTTTTATTAGGTCCCATTTGTCTATTTTGGCTTTTGTTGCCAATGCTTTTGGCGTTTTGGTCATGAAGTCCTTTCCTACACCTATGTCCTGTATGGTTTTGCCTAGATTTTCTTCTAGGGTTTTTATGGTGTTAGGTCTTATGTTTAAGTCTTTAATCCATCTGGAGTTAAGGAACCAACCCAAATGCCCATCAATGATAGACTGGACAGGGAAAATGTGGCACATATACACCATGGAATATTATGCAGCCATAAAAACCGATGAGTTTGCGTCCTTTGTAGGGACATGGATGAACCTGGAAACCATCATTCTCAGCAAACTGACACAAGAACACAAAATCAAACACCACATGTTCTCACTCATAGGTGGGTGTTGAACATTGAGAACACATGGACACAGGGAGGGGAGCACTATACGCTGGGGTATGTTGGGGGGAAATAGGGGAGGGACAGTGGCGGATGGGGAATTGGGGAGAGATGGCATGGGGAGAAATGCCAGATATAAGTGAAGGGGAGGAAGGCAACAAATCACACTGCCACGTGTGTACCTATGCAACAATATTGCATGTTCTTCACATGTACCCCAAAACCTAAAATGGAATAAAAAATAAAAATAAAAAACATAATAAAATAAAATAACTAGTGTGGTTTCTCTCTTTTGACTAGATCCCAGTTGATATAGGTGATGTTAGGACATTGAGATAAAAGTGATTTTCAAGTTTCTAGCTAAGTTGGGTATATGCCCAACTTACCTACTACAATTTTCATAAGAAGACTTGAATAAGAAAACTTTGCTATATTTGATAAGCAAAAATTTAGTTTTGGACATGTAGGATGTGAAACGCCTTAAATGAGACATTTAAATGGAGATGCTGCAGAAGCAGTTGGATAGACAAATTTAGATCTCAGAGATATGGCTGGTACAAGTAGGTAAAACTATACAGGAGATGGAAAGATTGAATAAAGCCCAGAAAAGTTCTGTGGTCTGGAAACCAAGAGAAGAGTGTTTCAAGAAGAGGATGTGTGGTACTGCATAAAAATAGACATATAAATCAATTGAGTTGAACTGAGAACACAGAAATAATCCCTTATATTTATGGTCAACTGATTTTTAGCAAGATTGCCAAAACAATAAATAAAAAAGTTTTTTGTTTTGTTTTGTTTTGTTTTTTAACAAATGGTGCAGGAACAACTGAATGTCTACATTTAAAAGAAAGTAGTTGGACCCCTGACTCACACCATATGCAATAATTAACTCGAAATGGATCAAGTAACTAAATGTAAGAGTTAAAACTGTAAAAATCTTAGAAGGAAACATAGGGGCAAATCTTTGGGATTTTGGATCAGGCAATGATTTCTTAAATACAATGCTGAAAGCACACACACGAAAAGGAAAAATCATGAACTTCACAAATGAAAAACTTTTGCTTCAAAGGACATCATCCAGAAAGAGGAAATCAACCCAAAGACTTGAAGAATATATTTGCAAATTATATATCTGATAAGGGTCTAGAATATATAAATAACATAACACACTAATTTTTAAAAAAACACTAAGTCAAGCATTTTTAAAAAAATGGGCAAAGGATTTAAATACACACTTTTCAAATGTAGATATAAAAATAACCTATACATACATGAAAAGATGCTCGACCTCATTAGTCATCAGAAAAATGCCAGTGAAAACCACAACTACTTCACACCCATTAGGATGGCTATCATTAAAAAAAATAAAAAATAAAAATAACAAGTGTTGATGAGAATGTGGAGAAATTCAAACTTTTATTCATTGCTGATGGGAATGTAAGAATGGTTTATTCACTTTGAAAAACAGTCTGGCAGTCCCTCAAAAGGTTAAACATAGAGTTAACATATGACCCAGTCCTTCTATCCTAGGCATAGACTCAAAAGAAATGGAACATACATACACAAGACAATGTGTACATCAATGATCAGAGCAGCATTATTCATAATAGCTAAAACCTTGAAATAAGCCAAATGCCCACTGTGTGATTAATAGATGAGCAAAATATGGTAGGGGTATACAGTGGAATATTATTTGGCAATAAAAAGGAATGGAATACTGATATATGTTACAACATGGATAAACTTTGCAAACATACTATTTGAAAGAAGCCAGTCACAAAAGATCACATGATATATAATTCCATTTATATGAAATATCCATAGTAGATAAATCTCTAGAGACAAAAAGTAGATTACCGGTTTCCTAGGGCAGAAAGGAGGGCTGAGGGGATTAGAGAGTGATGGCTAGTGGGTACGGGTTTCTTTTTGGGTTGATGGAATATTCTAAAACAGATTGTGTTTAAAAAAAACCATCACATTGTATACTTTAAATGAATTATTTGCATGGTACATAAATGATATCCCAATCAAGTTATACAATAGATGAATATTCTTGTAGCAAAAATTAAAAGATGAGATAGTGAAATGCACAAAATGCTACTAAATGGTGGCATCAAATCAGGATAAAAATATCCAACATATTTGGTAACATGCAAGAGAGTGGTCACTTTGATAAGAGCTGGTAGACAGAGTGAGCTTACCTGAAAAGTCTCTTTTCCAGGCCATGAAGAGTGTTTATTGGAGATTATCAACGTGTTCAAAATGAGATCAAACTGAACTAGAGCAAATCCCAAATATTGATCTGTGTGAAAAAAAAATAACAAAAATAAGGAATTGGACTTGCCTAAGGTTATTTTTGCTAGGTTTTACTATGTTCTCAGCGAGAAAGTAAAGGAGACATTTAAAACATAAACATTTTGTAACTGGGTAAGGGATCATTGTTCTCTGGTTCCTTACCTGCTCCTCCTGTAGATGAATCCATGATTCAGTGATGCCTAATCCTTTAGTGTGAAGGATCTTCCAGGTGAGAGAAGCCTTTATTCCCTCTGAAATGGTCCTCTGTGTCTCCATCCAAATCTCATATTGTATTGTAGCTCCCATAATTTTCACATGCTGTGGGAGGAACCCAGTGGGAGATCATTGAATCAGGGGAAGTTTTGTGGTAATGAATAAGTTCTTGTGGTAATGATTAAGTCTTACAAGATCTGATGATTTTATAAGGTTTCCTTTTTTGCTCGGCTCTCTCATTCTCTCTCGTCTGCCACCATGTAAGACGTGCCTTTTGCCCTCCACCATGATTGTGAGGCCTTCCCAGCCACATGGAACTGTGAGTCCATTAAACCTCTTTTTCCTTTATAAATTACCTATTTTATAGGTATGTCTTTATCAGCAGCATGAAAACAGACTAATAGACCTTCTTTGGGCTTGATGGATGGGGATAGAGAGAGGTGGAGATCACCTACCTCACTGAGACCTAGCATCTGGGTTCCAAGTGCATAATTCCTTGCTGGCCCCAGATACTGAACCAGCTTCTCCTGTGTTTAATTTCTTGCCTTCCTCTGTGTCTACTCAAAGTTTCATGGCATCAGAAGAGTTGCTGCCCCAGTGTGGTCATATGAATTTTTTCTTGAACACTCAAATGCATAGCGCAATGAGAGATCGGAGGATCAGCAGGCTGACATCTGTTCTTTAAGAACTCTTTAGCATAAATAGTCAGACATAAATGTGCATGCTCATTTAAGCTATGCTCTAGGACATGGTTTCTCTAATGGTATCTTGTAAGATGTCGCTGGTGATTCTGCAAGAGAATGTGAATGAAAAAGTAAACCCTAATTAAACATTTTTTTTCTCGTAAGTTATTGGGGTACAGGTGGTGTTTGGTTACATGAATAAGTTCTTTAGTGGTGATTTGTGAGGTTTTGGTGCACCCATCACCCGAGCAGTATGCACTGCACACATCTGTAGTCTTTTATGCCTCGATCCCTCCCACCCTCTCCCCCAAGTTCCCAAAAATCCATTGTATATGCCTTTGCATCCTCATAGCTTAGTTATCAGTGAGAACCTACGATGTTTGGTTTTCCATTCCTGAATAATAGTCTCCAATCTCATCTGGGTCACTGCAAATGCCATTAATTCATTCCTTTTGATGGCTGAGCAGTAGTCCATTGTATAGTTATACAACAGTTTTTTTTTATCTACTCATTGATTGATAGGCATTTGGGTTGGTCCCATGATTTTGGGATTGTGAATCATGCTGCTATAATCTGCAAGTATCTTTCTCATATAATGACTTTTTGTATATATTTGCAAGTATCTTTTTTGTATAATGACTTATTTTCCTTTGGTTAGATACCTAGTAGTGGCATTGCTGGATCAAATGGTAGTTCTACTTTTGGTTCTTTAAGGAATTTCTACACTGTTTTCCACAGTGGCTGTACTAGTTTACATTCCCACCAGAAGTACAGAAGTGTTCCCTGATCACTACGGCATCCATGCCAACCTCTACTTTTTTTTATTTTTTTATTTTTTGATTATGGCCATTCTTGCAGGAGTAAGGTAGCATTGCAATTGCACTGGGGGTAAACCCTAATTTTTGAACTTCACATACTATACAATGCTAAGTGACCCAGCAGCCCTGTCAGGATTTTTTTAGGGATCCTTGAGATTTGTTGTATTGCCATAAGCAGGACTGTGTTTATTTGTGGGAGTCCATTCTCAGTTTTCTGTGCAAACTGGGGAAGGCTGTTGATAATTGGTGGATGCTATAGTGCCCCTGGAAAGACTCCAGGCTGAAGATACCAGCCTCTCCCTCCCAAGATCACCTTCCCTACCAACCTTCTCACACTCCTGACAGATACAAGGGAGCAAGCAAGTTGCACGCAGCCTAATAGTAAATTGCAGAGACATTTCCATTCTAAGGAAGGAAATTTTTTGTGTGTGTTGCAACTCAGCTTCTGCTCTGGCATTTTGCTGTTGTAAGCATTGCAAGGCAAGGTTTAGATAGGTTGGAAGAGGATTTCATTGTGACATTTTCATATTTTTTTGCAATTTCTGTTCAATTATTTATTATGCTGTGTTATCATTTATTAGCATTTATGTTGCAATCTTGTTGGAGAGTCCATGTGGTGATTTCTGAAAATGAGACGTGAGAAGGAAGAGGAGAATTTAAGTCTAGACCTACGGACTGTGCTGATAAGGTGATGAAGTGATGAAGAGATACACTCTTCTGAGTCGTTTCGTTGTATAAGTGCATTAAGGGCACATAAGAAAGTTGTATGTTCATATTTACAATGGAAACTGCTTATCAATGAATTTCATGGGCATTTGTGTCTTGCCTGATTTTGTGTCTTTCCTGGCAAATGACTTGCGACCACAATGATGGCTCCAGCAGAATAGAAAAGACCCTTTACCTCACAACTGAGAAGTAAAGGTGCTGATTATTTGAGATTGTCATTGGAATCTCAAAAGAACGTAAAGCATTTGCTCAAAAGAGTCACTTTCTGAGAAATGACTCAGAATTCAACTTATTAGCAGAACTTATTGCCCAAAAAAGTAAAGGCCACACCTTTGATGAGAATTTAATAATCCCAATAGCATGTAAAATTTATACTGAGTTAAAGGCTAGGCTCATTTTTAGCATAAGAAATTGAAAAACAAAACCCACTCTCAAATGATAAGACAAATTGTTTCATTGCTGAAAAGCCTCTTGACCCTGAAACTGTTTGGAATAATAAACTGATAAAAGCAGCAGCAGCATCTAACTTGACACCAGTCATGTCATTTGTAAGTCAGATTGAAAAATAATAATGAAATTCAAGGAATATTTTCAGCTAGGAAAAGTTGCTCAAACCAAGCACAGGTCAAGACCTACTTTAAATTTTGTCTACCTATTTTTAAACAAGGCATCTGTGTTGGAGACACAGATCTGTACTGGTAACACAGAGTTGGCTTGATAAGAGGCTTCACATCTTTTGTAGAATAAGAAAAACCTGACATTGTCACAACACACTGATTTGTTCATGCAGTAGTTCTGGGGCCAAAAACTCTTGGAATGACCACGTACAGTGGCTCACACCTGTAATCCCTGCACTTTGGGAGGTCAAGGTGGGTGGATCACTTGAGGTAAGGAGTTCGGGACCAGCCTGGCCAATATGGTGAAACCCTGTCTCTACTAAAAATACAAAAATTAGGTGTGGTGGCAGGCACCTGTAGTCCCAGGCACTTGGGAGGCTGAGGCACAAGAATCACTTAAACCCAGGAGGCAGAGGTTGCAGTGAGTTAAGATTTCGCCACTGCACTCCAGCCTGGACAACAGAGCAAGACTAAAAAAAAAAAAAGAGAGAGAGAGAAGAAAGAAAGAGAGAGAGAGAAAGAGAGAGAGAAAGAAAGTAAGGAAGGAAGGAAGGAAAAGAAAGAAATGAAGGAAGGAAAGAAAAGAAAGAAAAAGAAAAAGAAAGAGAAAGAAAGATAACAAAAGGTTTGAATTCTGCTATAAATACAGTTAGCTTTATTAAACAGAGATAAGTTCGATTGAGATTTTTTTTAATTTTGTGAAAAGTCAGATAAAGAAACATCATCTCTTCCTCCAAACAGAAATGTCATGCTTGTGTTTGAGGGATACTTTCAAGATGATACAAGATCAGGATTTTGGGAGTGATTTGAAGATGGATAATGGCTTGTTAATACTAGTCACATTGGTAGATGTTTCTTATAATATCAGCTGGTTGAATAAGCCCCTGAAAAGCCCTGGAGAAAATGTTTTCACCACAAATGTCAAGATCTTTTAGATTTGAAAGAAAACAAGTATTTGGGAAAACCGTGCTGCAGAATAAATTCGTGAGCTGTTTCCATTGTTGCTTGAGCCTGAGGCCATCAGTAAGTCTCAATTCTTACTGAGCGGAACCCGGCAGAACTGCAGAATGAAATGGAACCATATTTTCCCTCTCTGTAAACACAATTGCATGACTAGGAGAAGGAGCGTTTCTCTGAATCTTTGACTTCGCCTGAGAACAGAGTCTGGAGAGAAAAGGAAGAATCCTGCACCCCATGCAACCCCATACTCTCTAGTTGGGACTCACACATCTCTCTGGAGACCAGTCCTGGGTTTCTGGGTGCGAGAGTGCTCTGCCAGACTCAGGGAAATGATGAACACTGCAGTTGCAACTTCTCACACATAGGAGCAAAGTTTCTGTTATTTCATAAACACCAAGAGCAAGGGAGAAAGTCATAGTCCTTCAGTTGAAAATGACATCTGTGTGTACCTCAAGATTGACTCAGAATTGAATTTTTAGGCAGTAATAAGCAAGCACATGTTTCACATTAAAGAAGGTCAAGTTGATCACCAATGGCCAATGATTTAATCAGTCATGCCTGTGTAATGAAGCCTTCATAAAAAATTAAAAAGGACAGAGTTCAGAGAGCTTACATTTAGTGGAACACATGGAGGGTCCTGGAGGGTGTCGTGCCCAGGACACGAAAGCTCTGCCCCCCTTCCCACATATCGCACCATATGCATCTCTTCATCTGTGTCCTTTGCAACATTCTTTGGAATAAACCAGTAAACATGTTTCCCTGAGTCCTGTGGGCTACTCTTGCAAATTAATCAACCCAAGAAAGAATCATGGAAACCCCGACTTGATGGCAGTTGGTCAGAGTTCCAGAAGCTTGGACTTGTGACTGGGAGGAAGGAGCGGGTTGGGGACTGAGCCTTCAACCTGTGGGATCCGCCACTATATCCAGGTAGTTAGAGTTGGAATTGAATTGGAGGACACCCAGCTGGTGTCCGCTGCTTGGTGGTGAGAAGGAACTCCCACACCTTTGGTCACAGAAGTCTTCTGGGTTTACTGTTCTAGCGTGAGAAGAGAGGAGAGACCTGGTTTAGGCGACATTTTCCCAAGGCAAAAGGGAAGAGCTTAATTTCAAATGGTAAACTAAGTTAGCTATGGTTTTTTCTAGGAAACATTGATTGTTTAAAAAGATATGATTACTTTTAAACAGGAAACAAATTTCCACTTGCATGTACCATATGTCACACATCGTTAACCCTTTGTATCCTGAACATCATTTAAAACTTCCCTCCAGATTAAAAAAATCGAGAAGTCTGCTCATTGGAGCCTTTAGCTGCTGTCTTAGAAATTCACTCTCAGGGTGTCAGAAAGTCCATCTTCCATAGGCATTTACCATAAAGAATTTAATTCCCTCTATCCCTGATCAATTCCAAGCTTTTTTTAAAAAAAAAAATAGCATAATAAATATTAAGAGTGCATTTTTCTTTGTGAATTTTGAGACTCATTAACAAAATTGTTGGATTTTTTCTTTTCTTTTCTTTTCTTTTTGAGACAGAGTCTTACTCCATTGCCCAGGCTGGAGTGCAGTGGCATGATCTTGGCTCACTGCAACCTCCGCCTCCTGGGTTCAAGTGATTCTCCTGCTTCATCCTCCTGAGTTGCTGGGATTACTGGCATGCACCACCACTCCTGGCTAATTTTTGTATTTTTAGTAGATAAGGGGTTTCACCATGTTGGTCAGACAGGTCTTGGACTCCTGACCTCATGATCCACCCACCTTGGCCTCTCAAAGTGCTGGGATTACAAAAATTCGTGGTAGTGAAGATGTATGGGTGATGTAAAATATTTTAGAGCCATTACTTAGAATAGCAAATTACATCCCTATCTGGGCCTGTGTTTAGAATGGGTGAGAGTTTTTTTTGTTGCCTGATGACAGGCGTTGGGGTCACAGAGTCCTCTTTCTGCAATGTTGTATATGTCCCAGAGAGTCTCTGGCAAGATGTGGACAGATTTCTAAAAGGTCAGGGAGCTCAGATTCCAGGAAGCTTGCAGAACCCTCCCCATCTGCCTGCTAATAAATGATTATATACAAAGTATCTAAATACATGATGGTGTTGAATCTGTGACTTGATTTTATTATAACCAGGTGGCAGATTTGTGAGAACATAGCCAACCCTCACTCGCTTTGAACTCTATACTACTGTTTTCCAAAAGAACCAAGAATTTTTCATGGTCAAGTACAAGTGGACACAGCTGTCGGTTTGCAACAGCCAGGTTTATCAATGGATGGTGTTTTGCCAGGAGTGGGATCCAGAATGAAAGGGGCATGAGATCTGAAGGATGAGCAATGGGAGTGGTTGCACTATTGATCTATAGAATATTGATCCTCCTAAATGGAATTAGGCGGAATATAGTCATGAGGGTGGTTAAATGATGAGAACATATGATGGAGTCTAATGACTGATATGAAGGAAGAATTTTTGCCATGTTCTTTTTAATGCTGTTCTCTTTCCCCTCTAAAAATAAGATTTCAGTAATGTGACCACAAATTAAACCTTAATGACACCTTAAATAAAGAGACTGGCCCCTCAGGGAATCCTTTGTTATTTAGTATGGTAACTTGCTTCTTGATTTTACAAATAGAAATTCTTTTGAAGAGAAATTTGAATCCAAGGCCAGCTTTTCCCTTAATGGTTTCTTTTTGTCCATTAAGAGATGGTAAATATTAAGTGCACACAAAGATATGAGCAGCACTTTTCATAAAATAAAATTTGATATAGAAATTTGCTGCAAAATTAACTGCAGAAAGTTTTATATGGAAATGAATTTTGGGTTAACCACTATTTTATGTTACGTTGAACATGCAAATTCGCTGAGCTTATTGACTTTATTATTCCACTGTGTTCTTTCAACATAATTTGCTAGTCTATTAAACTCTTGCCCAGGAAAACAAACCTGAAAAAAACCTTATTGCTCATTTCAAGAATATCTTCAAAGACCCATCAACTCACCATTAGAAAACATGAAACAACAGATTATATCTGAAGATTGTGTGAATCTCTTACCTGGAAGCCCTTACAATTGCTTTATCCACCAATCCTAAACTATTATACCTTTATCTTTACTTAATCCTAATTACACACCCACCTTGAAAGACCTATCTTAATTCAGACTTCAAAATCTTTCAAATGTCCAAGTCTCCCCTTTGAAATGCTACTAAGACAGCAGTAAGAATATATGTAAGTATAAACTTATTTATATTACTTTTTAAAAACAACAGTGTCATCCTCTTTGTGAAACCATATGCTAACATCTGCTGAGCATTAGTAAGCACTGGTGCTGAGCCCTTTGTCACTCTGAGTTCTCAGGACAACAGTATATGAAAGGTACTATTATTATTCCCATTTTACAGAATGGGAAAATGAGACTTAAAAATGTCAAATGTAGTAATTTCCCTATGGTTGCACAACTAGAAAGGAGAGGGGCCAGGAGCCCTGGTGATTTATCCTCAGAGCCCACCTTTTGAACCAATGTTAATCTCTCTTCCAATTCTTTTAGATAAGAATGGTTCTTAATCATTTGCTGTATGTTTTATTAAGTTTTCTTCATATCCCCTCTTCTAGTCGAAACCAGAAGACCCAGTGTAACATCAAGTGTTCCCACCCAGCCCAAATGCTCAATGCTGTAAAGCTGCAAATGGATCCAATGCTGTTGCAGAGTGAATTTCCAAGAGTTATAAGTTCCCCTTTCAGAGCGTGCAATGACTGAGAGGAAAAGAGAGATACTAATGTCTGAAGTAATTCAGTCTATCAATAAGGGATGAACTGCTTTGATTTAAAGTGATCTACAAAAGGATTTGTACACCTCATCTCTCCTGTTTCACCAAGGTCTTGACTCATTGCTGCAGGTTGTATAATTAGTCTCATTAATCCAGCAAATGATGGCAAAATTCTTGGTAATGATGTCTAACTGGGGCATTTCCAAGGAACTTTTGTTGTTTAATTAGGAGATAATGGATGAGCTTGTAGAGAGATCAGGGTTATAAAAGGCAGTTGCATGTCCATGTGCTCATGGCTAGTTCAATAGGATGGCTTTTTAAGCCAACTGTTCAAATAAATTGGCATCATTATGGTACATGAATTTAAAAGGGGTCATTACTCACCAACTAACTTTACTTAACATTTACTTAGAAGCAACCAATTACTACTGGGGATCTTAAACGATGCCCAGATGAACAATCACATCAAGGACAAAGGATGGTATCTGAGATCACTCCTGAGATCACCATCTTTCCATATGGAGTCATAGGTTTGGAGATTTATCCCTTCTTATGGATGAAACATCAAACTATTAAATTGCAAAACCATTCTGTATTCTTTCTAGCTGCAGTTTCCTTGACAATAAATGAAGAGCTTGTTCTCTGATTATGTTTGTTTTGTTCTCTTATTTACTCCGAAAAGATATTAAAATTTACATTTCAGTTTGGATGCTTTTAGTTGTAAGTAACAGAAAAGCAAACTCAGACTGTCTTAAACAAAAAGGAAGATCTAGTGGCTAGAGGCAGAGCAGGCTTAGCTCTTGAATCAGAGCCCTGGGTTTAGTCTTAGATGTTTCTCTCCATTCTGCCCTTCTCTGGCACTCTAATTCCATGGATGCTACACATAGAGGGAGGGAGCATGGAAAATGTGGAGACAACTACTATGTCTACTTATGTGTACACCAGTAACCTCGTCACCATGTTGGGAGAAGCTATGTATGATCCTTTTCGGAGAATTGAGCTCTGGAGCTGCTTGGTCAATCTTCCTGTAACCAAATCGCAGGTTCACTTGATCACTACCAGCAGAGTCCAGTTAACAAGAGTGAATTCTAGTATAAAGAAAGTGATATTTTATTTTTAAATTATTTTTTTAAATAAAATTAAATAATTAATTAATTAATTTAGATGGACTCTTGCTCTGTCACCCGGGCTGGAGTGCAGTGGTGTGATCACAGCCCACTGCAACTTCCACCTCCCAGGCTCAAGCGATTCTCCAGTCTCAGCCTTCCGATAGCTCCAATTACAGGCACGCACCACCATGCCCAGCTAATTTTTGTATTTTCAGTAGAGATGGGATTCTGTCATGTTGGCCAGCCTGGTCTCCAACTCCTGACTTCAGGTGATCCGCCTCCCTCGGCCTCCCCAAGTGCTGGGATTACAGGCGTGAGCCACCACCCCCGGTCAAGAAAGTGACATCTTATTCCAAAGCTAGCTTCCTGTCTTAAGGGTACTGCTTCACTGTGGAGCAGAGAGTGGGCACTTTTAAAAGGGGGCCTGGCATGAGTGGCATGCAGGGGAGGGAGTGAGCAGCTGGGGGATTCCATGTGACTTGTTTTGGTGCTTTATCTACTAGATGGTCAAGCTGGCACCATCACAGGCAGTGCCAGGTTGCAAAGCAGACTTGTCTGAAGACATGCTCCAGCTGGGAGAGAGTTTCTTTTTTTTTTTTTTTAAAAAATATATATATTTTTTATAAAGATGGGGTTTCACCATGATGGCCAGGCTGGTCTTGAACTCCTGATCTCAGGTGATCTACCCACCTTGGCCTCCCAAAGTGCTAGGATTACAGGCGTGAGCCACCGCGCCCGGCCTGGGAGAGAGTTTCATGGTGGGAATACTTTGGGTTATAAATTGACTGTTGTCTCTTGAGGCAATCTCCTGGGGGAAAGGTTTCTGCTCTGGAGCCTCTAAGTAAGTATACAGTTTCATAAGCTTCTAAAGAACATCTGGAGAAGGTAGAACGTTATCATTGCATTTCTAAAGAGCTAAGTAGGAAGTGGGGAACAGGGGAAAGGAGAAAATAAGGAAATAATAATTAAAAAATAACTCATTCTCTTTCTCTTAGAAAAATGAAGGTAGTCAGTTACATTCCCACTGACAAAGACTCTCTTTTTGATCGAGTCCAGGCTCCTCTGAGCCGTCTTCTCAACTGGGCCTTGACCTTGGCCCATGAGGATGGCAGACTCTCAGCATAGACAATTTTTTCTACCCGTCCCCACACTAAGAGACACCAACAAGTACTATCATTGTCACTGAACTCAAGTCTGGCCTACTCATTGCTTGAAAGCCAAAAATCTCAAGAGAGCTTTGGTGAAAAGCAAGTTAGCTTCATTCAAGAAGCCAGCAACCTGGAGGAGGGAGTGAACTCGTGCTCAAACTCGCTGAGCTTTGCCTGTGGATCTTGATCCAGGGGGTTTTCAAGGGAAATTAGGGGAAATGACGACCAAAACATTTCTGGGAAATGTGTACAGTCACGTGCAGCCAGTTAATCATTGCTTTCTGGGTCAATGTGTTGTGACCTTCTGCAGACGTGGTCACCCTATTCTTATCAGGCTCCTCAGCCCATTTCCAGAGCTGTTGGCTGGCAAATTTTCTTTTATCTCTGTTGAAGATCTTGTTTGTCTGAAGCTGTTTTTAGTAAATAACGTACAAACTCAAGTGAAGCAATAATTATATTGAAGCAAGCTTTTCTCTAACAAGGAGTCAGTGCTGTCACAGCACAGTTCCTAACAGCTCAAGGTTGAACTGTTGGGATGAGGACTCCAGACTCTGTAAGTTCCTGCCTGGGAAAACCCAAGGCTGACAGGATAATTTATTTTCTGTTCCAGCCAACCCCTGAAGATAGGGCACTTGCCTTCCAGTCTCCATGGGAGGACAGGAACATAACTTGGATAAGCGCCAGTTAACAAACATAGACAGACTAATCACATAAACCAACCACCCCCTTCCTGCTTCTTCTGAGTTTCCGCTTCCCTGACTCTACTGAGCCTCTGTTCCATCACTATCCTACTTTCTCATTCTTTCCTTGAAACACCCAGTCACCTCTGCACAGACAAAAGATGAGCTCAGTGTATGCTGGACACATCCCCATTGCAATAGAGTGAATAAAATCTGTTCTCATCAACTTTAGTGTCCAGCATTGGTACCATGTTCTTTAAGAACGACTTCCAAGTCCCTACTCCCTCCCAGATCTCTTCACTGTGGTTTAGAACACACAGTTAAAGTAAGACCCGCTATTGTTACGGACCACAGGTTCTTAGGTTCCCATGCAATAGCAATTGACATGAAGCCAAGCATATTTCCCAGATAAGGCTATATTGAGGGCTTCTGCTTGAGCACAAGGGAGACAGCACAGGAGGAAGAATTCTCCAGCTGGCTCCCTGAGAAGAGCTGCTTGGGATCTTTCATATGGGAAAGAAAGGGGTCAACATTAAAGAAAAGATATGACCAATCCTGGTCATTGTTGCTTGAGCCTGGGGCCATCAATAAGTGCCTTTTCCTTCCTTCCAGCCAGCAGAATCACAGGTACTGTTGCTTCTTTTCTCCCTAAGGACCTGCCTGGCTAGATCAGATCCACCCAGGATGATCTCCCTTATGGCGAACTCAAGGTCAACTGATTTGCTACCCAATGATGGCCATATATGCTCATATTCACAGTTCACACTCACATTCTAGGAAAGGGGAATGACACATGGGGTGGGAATCTTGGAGATGCTGTTAGAATTCTCCATACCACAATCCACTCTCTGGCCCTCAATGATTTATTTATCCCAAATGCAAAATATATCAATCTCTCCAAAAGTCACAAGTCTCATTCTGCTACAGCATTAGTTCAAAGTCTAAAATCTCATCTACATTTTATCAGCTCAAATCTAAAATCTAAATCGGTACCAAACGGAAATGAGGCCATTAGGTATAATCCATTGAGTACAGCTACTGGGGCACCACTTCTCTTCGTGTGCTGATATGTGAAACTAAAACTATAAATTATTTGCTCCCAACACACGGTAGTGGGATAGGCATAGAATAACAGCTGCAGACTTTGTGTTCAAAAAATGGGCAAATGAAAGGTAAAAGCCATCTGTTCAAGGCAATTCCACAATGCATCTGAGCCAACAGAAATTTCTTGATTAAATTTCCAGATTGGAGAATAATTTTCCCAAGCTCTTGGATATATCCTCTGGGGTTGTGATGCCATCCTATGAATCATCTTTTCTTTTTCATGAAAGGTGGCTCCTGTTTGCAGTTGGGTAGTTTTGTCAGCCTGCTCCCTGTTAGAGAATTTTGGGGGTTCAATAGCATCTTTTCATTTCTTACTGTGTCTTTTTCAGCCCAAGTTGGCAGTTTTTCTATTGGAACAATTTTGTTAAGAAGTTGGTGGGTCTTTGGTGAATTTCACTGGATGTCACTCTTTGATAAAAGCCACATCCACAGATCTTTTCAAGATAATCAGTTCTCTGTCATTGGCTTCCATGGAAATGGCTGAAGGATACCCTAATACTCCCTAGAGGCCCTTCAGCTTGATTGAAGCCCACCTTTACTCTCTTAAAAGGCCCTTTGTTTAACTGAATACACTGGCTTTTTAATCTTTCTGAAGTTTATCTACTCATCAGTTGATGGATGTTTCTGTTATTTCCAGTTTTGGGCTATTATAAAGAAAGCTGCTGTAAATACTTGTTTACAAGTCTTTGTGTGGGCATATATTTTTATTTCTCTTAGGTAATTACTTAAGAGTGCAATTGCTGAGTCATAGGGGAAACATATTATGAGAAACTGTTAATGTTTTTCCAAAATTGTTATACCACTTTACATTCCTACCAGCAACATATGCCACTTCTGATTGCTCAATATTTTAAGTTTTAGCAATTTTAGTGGCTCTATAGTGATATCTCTTCATGATTTTAATTTTCATTTCCCTGATGATGACAACGCATTGAGTATTTATGTGCTTATTGACTATTAATACAAATTTATTTGTGAAGCGTCTATTCAAGTTGTTTTGCTCATGTTTTTAATGGGTTGCCTTTTTATTATTAAGTTGAGGAGAGTCTTTATATATTCTGGATACAAGTTCTGTTTTAGATTTAGGTATTGCGAATAGTTTTGCTCAGTCTGTGGCTTACTCTTTAATTTTCTTAACAGTGGTTTTGCTGAGAAATTTTTTATTTTGATGAAGTATAGCCAATCAACATTTTCTTTTATAGTGATTTCTGGATCCTGTCTAATAAATATTTGTCTGCTAGGTCATGAAGATATTCTCCTATGCCTTTCCTGGAAGTTTTATAGTGTTAATTTTTACATTTAGGCCTATAATCCACCATGAACTTACTTTTACATGCAGTGTGAGGTATGCATCAAGGTACGTTTTGTTCTGTATGTATATCTAACTGTTCTATCACCATTTACTTAATGACTTACACTGTCCCATTTAATTGCTTTGGTGTCTCAGTTGAAAATAAATCAACCATATGAATTTAGGTCTATTTCTGGACTCTCTATTCTGTTCCATTGACTAATTTTTCTATATTTATCCCAATACTATGCCAACTTTTCAGTTGTAGCTTTATAGAAAGTATTAAAGTAAGGTAGGTAGGCTCTTCAGCTTTATTATTTTTTTCTAGATTGTTTTGGCAACTGTACATCCTTTCAATTTCCATATACATCTTAGAATCTGTCAATCCCTAGCAAAAATGCTATAATTTTGATAAGGATTGCATGACTTTTATAAATCAATTTGGGGAAAATAGACATTTTTACTGGAGAAAATATTCCAAACCATGAACATGATACATTTTGTCTTTTATTTAGGCTTTCTTTAATTTTTCTCAGCAATATTATGTAGTAGTTTTTACTGTATTGCACACTTTTCAGTATATTACTCTACAGTTTGTGCACATTTTTGTTAAATTTATTCCTAAATATTTTACATTTTTAATGCTAATGCAAGGATTGTTTAAATGTTCATTTCTGATGGTATAAATAAATAAAACTAATTTTTATTTACTGATCTTTCTCCCATAACCTTGCTAAACTCATTTATTAGTTCTAGTAGTTGCTTCGAAGAGTCCTTAGAATTTTCAACCAAATAATTTTGTCTAAAAATAAGAACAGTTCTACCCCATCCAGAATTTATAACTTTTATTTCTATTGCTTTCCTTATTGCATTGTCTAGGAATGCCAGTATCTTGTTAAATAGAAGTGGTGGGAGTTGATATCTTTGCTTTTTGCTTCATTTTAGGAAGGAGGTGTTCAATACTTCACTATCAAATATCATATCTACAGAATCTTCACAGGAGTATTTTATCCTTATACAATATATTGTATTTTTTCAGTATTTTTTAATGCTTGAGGGTCTAATTCCTAGCAGAAACAGAAAGCTTGATCTCTACCTATTGTTCCTGTCTGAACGCCGTAGTAATTCTTTCTTGGCCTGTAATTAAACTTTGTCAACCTTATTTGTTTTTGTCCATCTTTCCCCTCCCTTTACACTTTTAATCACCCAGATACTTACCTTCACAGCATCTCTGACTCTCTGTGCTGGGCCTTTCTCTGTCTATTGCCCACAGATCCGCTCCTGTCCTGCTCTGAATACAGAATGTGCTTCCCAGCCTCCCAGGTCAACTGGCTTTCCACCGGGTTCAGCTAATTTATGAGAGACTGGAGGGCTGGAGGGAGTGGGTGGGGCATTGCTTTCCTCCCCCATCGCCTTGTGTGGTATGTCTGTTAACAGCTGCATCCCATTGTGAACCCTGCTCTGGCCAGACAGACGCACCTGAGGTGGTCCCAGCTTCCGTTAGATGGAGCTGTTTCGGGTCCCAGGTGACCTTACTTCCTTCTCTTGCCCCCAGCCTAAGGGCAGCCATAGTTTCCTGCCTGCTCTTGCAAATCCCGGGGTTATCTGCTGTGTTGGTGTGGATTCTGGTTCCTTCCGCACCCATGGGACCCTCTCCCTGCAGTGAGTTTCTGTGGGAGCAAAATTTAGCTGCGCCATTAAGATGGCGCCGGCCCGCCTGATTACACAATTGGAGAGGACTGCCGGTAGTTGCCACCCCGATGGAAGAGCACCACTCAGCCCACTTTACGTAGAGGACGGTGATTGGG
>CAUYQU010071638.1:0-21699 GCA_963574635.1 Cheracebus regulus | reverse complement strand
CTATTCCTTCCTGTCTCCATTGTTAAGCACAATTATTGGCATAAAAGAGGTTTTTAATACCCATTTTTAGACTGCATTCTAGCCTGGGCAATAAAACAAGAATCCCATTCTCTCTCCCTCTTTCTCATCCTCTTTCTTTCTCACTTTCATTCTTTTTTTTTCTTTCTTTTGCAGATTCTTTCTTTCTTTCTCCTTTTCTCTCTTTTTCTAAAAAAAAAAAAAAAAATTTCTTCCCAAATCTAACAAATAGGACCATTTAATTGGTTTTTATGTCATTTCTCCTTGTATTTGAAAGGGAGGGGGTAGTTATATATGTATATTCAGCATGCTGTCTTTCAGTTTCTACATATTCTTTCTTTTTTAAAAAATTTTTAGTTACACTTTAAGTTCTGAACTACATGTGCAGATTGTGCAGATTTGTTACATAGGTATATACGTGCCATGGTGATGGTTTGCTACATCCATCCCTGTCATCTACATTAGGTATTTCTCCTAATGTTATCTCCCCCACCCCCAATTCTCCCACCCCCTGCTATCCCTCCAGGATCCCAACAGGCCCCAGTGTGTGATGTTCCCCTCCCTGTGTCCTTGGGTTCTCATTGTTCAACACCCACTTATGAATGAGAACATGTGGTGTTTGGTTTCCTGTTCTTGTGTCAGTTTGCTGAGAATGATGGTTTCCAGGTCCATCTATGTCCTTGAAAAGGACATGAACTCATCCTTTTTGTTGCTGCATAGTATTCCATGGTATATATATGTCACATTTTATTTGTCTAGTCTATCATTGATGGGCATTTGGGTGGGTTCCAAGTCTTTGCTATTGTAAACAGTGTCACAATAAACATACGTGTGCATGTGTCTTTATAATAGAATGTTTTATAATCCTTCGGGTATATACTCAGTAATGGGATTGCTAGGTCAAATGGTATTGCTGGTTCTAGATCCTTGAGGAATTGCCACACTGTCTTCAACAATGCTTGAACTAATTTACACTTCCACCAACAGTATAAAAGCATTCCTATTTCTCCACATCCTTTCTAGCATCTGTTGTCTCCTGATCTTTTTAATGATTGCCATTCTAACTGTCATGAAAAGGTATCTCAATGTGGTTTTGATTTGCATTTCTTTAATGACCAGTGATGATGAACTTTTTTTTCATATGTTTGTTGGCTGCATAAATGTCTGCTTTTAAAAAGTGTCTGTTCATATCTTTTGCCCACTTTTTGATGGGGTTGTTTGTTTTTTTCTTGTAAATTTGTTTAAGTTCTTTGTAGATTCTGGTTATTAGACCTTTTTCAGATGGGTAGATTGCAAAAAATTTTTCCCATTCTGTTGGTTGCCAGTTCACTCTAATGATAGTTTCTTTTGCTGTGCAGAAGCTCTTGAGTTTAATTAGAACTCATTGTGTATTTTTGCTTTTGTTATACTCTTAATACAATATTATAAATTTGTCTGCTCCCAGAAACATGCCAAATATTACTTCAAATTTTATTTCTGTTTTTTTAATTTGGTTTTTCAGAGATACATGTAATCACTGATTTCCTCCAAAGACCTAGTTTAGATTTAAATGTTAATTATGTCATTTTTCATTTTTAATTATTTTATTTTATAATACATGCCCTGTGGCTCTACAATCAGTAGGTGGCAAAGCCAGCCAAGACTGTGTTTTTCTTTTCAGGACAGCATGTGTCTCCAGACCCCAAGTGCCATCAGAGAGCCAGGACTAGAGTTACAAACCTTAGAAACCTATATGGTGTTCTGTTGTACTGCAGCTCAGCTAGTAGTAAAACTATAAGGTGCGATCCTTCCTACTCTTCTGTCCTATAGATACAGGAGCTGCACTGCATGGCCACTGCCACTACAGGCCCATAGGGAGTACTGCCAGGCTACTGCTCATATTCTCTTAAGGCCTAAAAGTTCTAAAGTCAGCTTGTGGTGAATGCTGCCTAGCCTAGGACTCACCCATGAGGGCAGTGGGCTCTCTTCTGGCTCAGGGCAGGTTAAGAAATGCCATCTGAGAACCAAGTCATAGAACTGGGGTCACCAAGAGCCTTCTTGGTACTACTGTACTGTGGTAGAGCTAGTACCTAAGGTGCAAGACAAAGTCCCATTTACTTTTCAATCCACTTTTCTCAAGCATAAGGAGTCTCCCCCATAGCCACCATGTCTGAGAATGTGCTGAGTCTAATTTGAAACAAGTCTCAGAGTCCCAGCCAAGACCCACCATGTACTACCTGAGTATTGTTGATGGTTATTCAGGGCCCAAGGATCTTCAGTTAGTAGTTGATGAATTCTGCCAGGACTGGATCCTGCCCTTCAAAGCAGCAGGTTCCCTTGTGGTCAGGAGTATGTCTAGAAGTATTATCCAAGATCTAGGGCCTGGAAAAAGGATCTTGCCAGTCTGACTGGTGCTGTATTCTACTGTGGCTGATCTGGAAGACAAAGTCTTCCCCAGTCTTCCCTCTCCTCTTTTCAAGTGAAAGGAAGGGGTCTCTTTTGGAGTCATCAGTTATGCAGCCTAAAGTTTAGGGGAGGAGTGGTGCCATCCCTTTCATGGATACCACAGCTGGTGTCTCAGTAGGTTGTGACCCACTCACCCCAGTTAACTGACTCTGAGCCCAGTTTAGCATTAGGACTTGCCTAGGAGTTATAGTCCTTGTGACCCAGATTGCCTGTCTAGTTTACTTAGATCCCCAGAGCACTCCAGTCCAATGTGTCAAGGTTTGCTGGAATTTAAGTTCCCTGCTAGGATGGGCAATTTCCCTTTGGCTATAGTTAGTTTAAATAAACACCCCATAGGAAGGTGTCCACTGAGTTTGGTCCAATTTTGGTTTCTGCAGTAACAGGGAAGCACTGAGTTCAATGCAATGCCTAAAAATTACTATGCTCTTCCTCTGCAAAGCACATAGATTTTCTCTTTATGCCACATGGCCTTTGCCAAGGGACTGGGGAGGGGTGGCATAGAAAATTCAAGACTGTTTTTCCTACTTTTTCAGTGCCTCCTTCAGTTATATGAAATTAAAACCAGGTATCGTGAGTGCTCACCTGATTTTTGGTTCTTATGAAGATTTTTTTTGGTGTGTAGATAGTTGTTAAATTGGTGTCCTTGCAGGGGTAGTGATTACTGGAGACTTCTATTCTTCCATCTTGCTCCACTTCTCTCCCATTAATTTGGTTTAGCGCTGATTGGGGCATATGTCATTTACAGAGAAATATACTGAACAAAATTTTTAGCTCAAAAAATTGTTAGTGTTTATAAAAGAATAATTTACTATTGCTCACTGTCATTTCTTTAAAAAAAACCTTTAGGAGATTGCTTTTGCTGATCAGTATCATGAGGAAATATTTGTTTAGTTGTTTAGAGATTATGACATTTCAAGCTTTACCTGAAAGTTTCTTGTCAGAATGGTATTAACATTTGTGGTATAAGAATAAATACTAAGAAAATTTTAAAAAGTGATGCATTGGGGACACTGAAACACTCTACCTCACACAAATCACACCTGACATCACTTATTTGTGCAGTTTGTTTGATTTGTTTAATTCCACACAAAATAAGTTATAATATTGAATTTAACATATATATACTTTTGTTTGAAAAGTATATGATAATTTTTAAAAATTCATATGAAAACCTCTAATCAGAGAGTAAAAATCAATAATGTGTTGCTGAAGATGCTGTTCAGTATCTTCAGATATCAAAGATGCTGAAAAAACAGTTGCAGTTTTTCATATGTTTAAAGAAGTACCAGTTTGTAAAGTCTGAAAGAGATGACTAGTCACTCCATCAAATGCAGGATATCAATGCAAGTTGATGAAAAACATGAAAAGTAAACAAGGAAACAATACCAATAAAAGAACACAATTATTTTCTACTAATGGACTACAAAGAAATGGAAATGTATGAATTATTTGAAAAATATTCAAAATGATTATTTTAAGGATGCCTCTACAAATTTCAAGAGGAAATAGAGACAATCCAAATCAGAAATGCAGTTTCTAAAAAACAATAAGTTTAACAGAGCAATGGAAACCATAAAAAATATAAATCTTAGAACTGAAGAATACAGTGAGTCAAATGAAAAATGTAATAGATAACATTAAAAGCAAACTTTATTAACCTGAAGAAAGATCATGTGAACTAGAGTCACATAAGAATTAAGAAAAAAAAAAAAGGAATAAAGACATTCTACAAGGTTTATATCACCTGAGGCCAGGAGTTCCAGACCAACCTGACCAACATGGCAAAACCTCATCTCTACTAAAAATACAAAACATTAACTGTGTATAGTGTGGATGCCTGTAATCCCAGCTATACAGGAGGCTGAGACAGGAGAATAACTTAAACCAAAGAGGCAGAGGCTGCAATGAGCCAAGATTGCGCCGTTGCGATCCAGCCTGGTATAAAGAGGAAAACTCCATCTCAAAAAAAAAAAAAGAGAGTTTTTAAATGTTCTCACCATAACAAGCATTAAGTATGTGGTGTGATGGTTACTTAGGTTGTTGTTTCACAATGTATACATATAGCAGAACACGTTGTACATGATAAATACTCACAATATTTTTTTAAAAAGTAGATGCCTTGTTATTTCCCACTGAATCATGAGTGACACAGTCTTAACCTACTGACACACTCTGATATGTAAGAAATGAAATCTGGAGTTTATTTAAATAGAACAGACTGCTTATTCATTCACGTAATCTATTTTTACATTTTTTTCACTTGTAGTCAAGTGTGCATTTTGCTATTTTTGTCTAAAGGTTGATTAATAAAATTCACCTTTCTCTTTTTGCCAGTTATGCACTGAATGTTACTAAAAACAAAAATATTCCCTCAATTTCATGCTTCCTTAGTAGTTTAGGACCATCCTATATAAAATATTTACTCAGAGAGCCCAACTTAAATAGATGATATAATGTAAAAAGAGAGTGGGTAACATTTGGCTCTGCTATCTTCTTGAGGAAAAACATACTGAAGAATTTATGTATCATATTATTACCACCTCTTGACAATACACCACTTATTTCAGAGAATTTCTGAGCATAAACATCCTTGGAAATTATCTTCTCCAGCCTTGTCAAAATAGTCTGAACACTGAGACAGTGCTTCTACAAAGATTTATTCAATTTATGTTCGATTACATACCAGAACAGGATTTTCTATTCTTCAAGAAGCAGTCAAACTGTTTGATAAATCATCCTTATAGTAAACTGCCTTATTTGTTCCTGGAAATTTGTCTCACTTATGCTCTCTAAACCAACAAAGAACAAATTCACATAGTTCTTCTTCTACACGACATTCTTAGAGATCCTTGTAGATAGACAGCAGTTCTTTCAAAGTTCATCTACATGTTAATTCTTTCTTGTCCTTTTTTGTTTTTCTTTTGATTTTAATAATACTCACCATCCTGTTAACTTTATGTGACTGCAATCTATCATGTGAGAGCCTCTCTTAAAATATTACAAGAAGTAGGCATATAATTCCAACATGTAAGATTTAGTTAAGGCAGGAATTATTTTTAGTAATCTGACCAATTTTTCACTTTTAATGTAGTTCAGCATGCTATTTCCATTTTGAACATTTTTGAAATCATGTCAAATGTGGGAATGTATGTTTAATACTACCAGGTTCATTGCACATTAAATGCTATTTTTTTTATTTACTACTTCTTTTAGACTCAACAAAATTATCCCCATCTATTATTGCCAGATTTTATCTTAGATCTCTTTATCATTTCAAGCCTGTTCATGTCATTTTTAAATGTAAAGGAATCATGTAATATATTTCTCTTTATATTTTTATCTTCATCCCCTCCTCACCTTTTTCTTGTTCCAAATGGTTTTACTGGGGTTTTCAATTGTACAATCCTATCCTTCTACCACAGATATAAAATTCTGGGTTTTGAACTCATTCACCTGTTCTTTCAATTCTGTGAGATAATTTATATCCCCAGTAATTTTATTTCTAACTCAATTTCATTCAATACAGATTGCCTTCCAGCCAAGAATTGTAATTGTTTTGTATAATACTCAGTTTAACATCCACCAAAAAATGGCTTATTAAAATTAAAAAATTACTTTATATCCATCACAGATCAAAACACATGCATCAACTGCTTATGTAGGCTCATCACTACTAATGTAGGCTTTGTTTTTTCTGAGAACTGTGTTAATCATTTAGACAAATAACTTTGTTTCCTGGAAATATAGTTTAATTTTTAATTTTTAAATTTTTAATTTGTGTGCATACATAGTATGTGTATATATTCATATGGTACTTGAGACGTTTTTATACAGGTATGCAATGCAAAATAAGTACATCCAGGAGAATGGATCATCTATGCCCTCAATCATTTATCCTTTGAGTAGAATCAAGTTGTTGCTGACTACAGTCACCCTACTGTGCTATAAAATAGTAGGCCTATTCAGTCTATTTTTCTTGTACCCATTAAGTATCTCCACCTCCCCTAAAGCACCTCACCACTTTTCCCAAACTCTGGTAATTATCCTTCTATTCTCTATGTCCATGGGTTCAATTGTTTTAATTTTTAGATTCCTAAAATGAATGACAACATGTGATTTTTATGTTTCTGTGCCTGGCTTCTTTCACTTAACCAAATGATCTTCAGTTCCAACCATGTTGTTGCAAATAACTGGATTTCATTCTTTTTTATGACTGAATAGTACTTCATTGTGTATATGTACCATAGTTTCATAATTCATTCAACTGTTGATGGACATTTAGTCTGCTTCCAAATCTTAGCCATGAAAACAGTGCTACAAAAAACATAGGAATGCAGGTATCTCTTTGATATACTGATTAATTTTCTTTTGTGTATATACTCAGCAGCGGGATTGCAGAATCATATGGAAGGTCAATTTTTAGTTTTTTGAGGAACCTTCAACCTTTTTTCCCCCAGTTGTTGTACTAATTTACATTCTCACCAATAGTGAACAAGGTTTCCATTTTCTACATATGCTCACCAGCAGTTGTTACTGCCTGTCTTTTGGATGTAAGTAATCTTAACTGGGATAAGATGATATCTCATTGGAGTTTTTTGATTTGCATTTCTCTGATGATCCATGGTGTTGAGCACTTTTCATATACCTATTTGCCATTTATATATCTTCGTTTGAGAAATGTATATTTAAATCTTTTGCTAATTTTTTAAATCAGTTTATTAATTATTTTCCTATAGAGTTGTTTGGGTTCCATATATAGTCTGTTATTAATTCCTTGTCAGAGGAGTAGTTTGTAAATATTTTCTTCCATTGTATGAGTTGTCATTTCACTTTAGATTGTATCCTTTGCTGTGTAGAATCTTTTTAACTGATATGATCCCATTTGTCCATTCTTGCTTTGGTTGCTTGTGCTGGTAGGTTATTGCTCAAGAAATTGTTGCCCAGGTCAATATCCTGGAAAGTGTCCCCATTTTTTGTAGTGGTTTTATTATTTGAGGTCTTACATTCAAGTCTTTAAATGATTTTGATTTTATTTTTATACATGGTGAGATATAGGGGTCTAGTTCCATACTCCTTTATATGGACATCCAGTTTTCCCCGCAACATTTATTGAAGAGACTGTTTTCTTCCCAGTGGATGTTGTTGACACCTTTGTCAAAAATGAGTTCACTGTAAGTATGTGGATTTGTTTCTCAGTTCTCTGTTCTGTTTCATTGGTCTTTGTTTCTGTTTGTAATACTGGTGCCATGCTGTTTTGGTTACTAAAGCTTTGCAGTATAATTTGAAATCAGGTATTCCTTCAGTTTTGTTCTTTTTCTCAGGATAGCTTTGATGAGTCTATGTCTTTTTTGGTTCCATATAAATTTAGGATTTTCTTTTTCTATTTCTGTGAAGAATGTCATTGGTATTTTGAAAGTCATTGCATTGAATCTGTAGTTTAACAAGTAAAGACATTTCAACAATATTGTTTTTTCCACTATATCAACATGGAATATCTTTTTTTTATTTTTTTTTTTATTGCATTTTAGGTTTTGGGGTACATATGAAGAACATGCAATATTGTTGCATAGGTACACATGTGGCAGTATCATTTGTTGCCTTCCTCCCCTTCACCTATATCTGGCATTTCTCATGGAATATCTTTTTAATTTTTGTGTGCCCTCTTTAATTTCTTTCATTAAAGTTTTGTGGTTGTCTTGTGGAGATCTTTCACTTCTTTAGTTAATTCCTAGGTATTTAATTTTATTTGTGTATATTGTATATGGGATTACTTTTTAAATTTCTTCTTCAGAGTATTCACAATTTGCATATAGAAACAGTACTGATTTTTTGTATCTTAATTATATATCCTGCAATTTACTGAATTTTTCAGTTCTAATAGTTTTTCTGTGGAGTCTTTGGGATTTTCCAAATATAATAGCATATCATCTGCAGGATAATTGGAATTCTTTCCTGCCAGTTTGGATACCCTTTATATGTTTCTTTTGCCTGTTTGCTTTAGCTAGGATTCCCAGTTCTTTGTTGAATAACAGTGGTGAGAGTGGGTATGCTTGTCGTGCTCAGCATCTTAAAGGAAAGGCTTTCATTTTCCCCCCATTCAGTATGATACTACCTGTGAGTCTTTTGTGTACAGATTTTATTTTGTTGGGATATTTTCTTTCTATCTTCATTTTTTAAGGGCCTTGAAGATATATTGAATTTTATTAAATGTCTTTTCAGCATCAATTGAAATGACCATATGATTTTTATTCTTCATTCTGTTGATATTGCAAATCTGATTGATTTGCATATGTTGAACCATACTTGCATTCCTGAAATAAATCTAACTTTGTCCTGATGAATGATTTTTCTAATGTATTGTTGAATTCTTTTTAATAGTGTTTTGTTGTGGAATTTTGCATCAATATTGATCAAAGATACTGGCCTGTAGTTTTATATATATATATATATATCTTTGTTAGGTTCAGGTGTTAGAATAATACTGGCCTCATAGAACCAGTTTGAACATATTCCCTCCTCCTATATTTTTCAGAATAGTTGTAGTATGATTGGTATTAGTTCTTTAAATGATTGGTAGAATTAGCAGTGACATCATCAGATCCTGGGCTTTCCTTTACTGAGAGAATTTTATTACAGCTTTGATCTTGTTACTTACTCTTCCTTTCAGGTTTTGAATTTCTTCATGGTTCAATGTTGATAGGTTGTATGTGCCTGGAAATTAATCAATTTATTGTGGATTTTCCAATATATTGGCATATAGTTGTTCATGGTGGCCACTAATTATTCTTTAAATTTCTGTATTATCTGTGGTAGTGTGTTCTTTTTTAAATTTTTATTTTATTTATTTAGATTTTGTCTCATTTTTTTCATATTCTGGCTAAAGTTATTTCAATTTTTACTGTTCAAAACCAGCTTTTTGTTTTATTGATATTTTGCGTAGTTTTAGAATTTAAATTTCATTTATTTTGGCTTGGATCTTTTTTTCTTCTACTAATTTTGGGTTTGGTTTTCTCTTGCTTTTCTAGTTCTTTCAGATGCATTGCTAGATTGTACGTTTGAAATTTTTTCTCTTTTTTGACGTAGGAACTTTTAAACTTTCCTCTTAGTACCCCATCCCATAGGTTTTGGTATGTTGCATTTCCATTATCATTTCTTCTGAGAAATTTTTCAAATTCCTTCTTAAATTTTTCATTGACCCACTGGTCATTAAGGAGCATACTTTCTTTTTATATTTTCATGTATGTGCATAGTTCTCAAACTTCCTCTTGTTTTCAATTTCCAGTTTTATTTATTTGTATTAAGAAAAGCCACTTGATATTATTTCAAATTCTTTGAATGTTTTGAGGCTTGTTTTGTGACCTACCATATGGTCTGTCCTTGAGAATGATCCATGTGCTGAGAAAAAGATATGTATTCTGCAGCTCTTGGATGAAATGCTCTGTAAATATCTATTATATCCATTTGCTCAATAATACAGATCAAGTCCAATGTTTCCTTGTTTATTTTCTATCTCTAAGATCTGTCCAATGCTAAAAGTGGGATGTTGAAGTCTCCATCTATTATTGTACTGGGGCCTGTCTCTCTTGTTAGTTCTAATAATATTTCCTTTATATATTTGGATGGTCCAGTGTTGGGTGCCCATACATTTCAAATTGTTTTATCTCTTGCTGAATAGATCCCTTTGTCATTATATACTGACCATTTTTGTCTCTTTCTATAGTTCTGGTCTTAAAATCTATTTTGTCTTATGTAAGTGTAATGACTCCTGCTCTTTCTGGGTTTCAGTTGGCATGAAATACCTTTTTTCATCTCTTTATTGTCAGTCTATATGTGATTTTGTAAGTGAAAGGTATTTCTTTTAGGCAACAGATCCACAGGTCTTGTTCTTTTTATTCCTTCAGCCAGTTTATGTTTTTTAATTGGAGAGTTTAGAACATTTACATTCAATATTATTGATAAGTAAGATCTTACTCATGCCATTTGTTATTTTTTTCTGGTTATTTTATTATATTATTTTTTCCTTTTGCCTTTCTCTAGTGAAGGTGATTTTTCTCTGGTGATATAACTTAATTTTCTGCTTTTTATTTTTTTATGTATTGATAGTATGTTTTTTGAGTTGAAGCTGACATAATGCTTGAAAATATTATCTTATAACCCTTTATTTTAATCTGATAACAACACATTTTGCATAAGCTAACAGGCAAAAGAAACCTAATAAGAACTCTATGCCTTAACTTCATTTCTCCCTCTTTATAACTTTTTATTTTTTCTATTTATACTTATTGTAGTATGTCATGAAAAGTTGTCGTTACTATTTTTGATTTTTTAATTTTGTCTTTCTATTTAGGATATGAGTAGTTTACACATTCCAGTTGCAGTGTTATAATATTGTGTGGTTTTCTGTGAACTTTTACCTTTTCTGTGAATTTTGTACCTTTAGGTGACTGATTGTTGCTCATCAGTATCCTTTTTTTTTTATGACTGAAGTACTCCCTTCTGTATTTCTTGTAGGACATATCGGGTGTTGATGAAATTCCTCAGCTTCTATTTGGCTAGGAAAGTCTTTATTTCTCCTTAATATTTGAAGACTATTTTCTCTGGATATCCTATTCTAGGGTAATAGTTTTTGTTTTGCTTTGTTTCCCCTTCAGCACTTTAACTATGTCATTCTACTCTCTCTTAGCCTGAAATATTTCCAGTGAAAACTCTCCTGCCAGACTTATTGAAGCGCCGTTGTATGTAACTTGATAATGTTCTCTTGGTGCGTTTAGGATTTGTTTTTTATTCTTGACCTTTAAGAGTTTGATTACTAAATGGTTTGCTGTAGTCTTCTTTAGGTTAAATCTGTTGGTGTTCTGTAATCTTCTCATACTTGAATATTGCTATCTTTCTCTAGGTTTGGGATGATCTCTGTTATTATTATTCTGAATAAACTTTCTACCCCTATCTCTTTCTGTAACTCCTTTTAAAGGTAAATAACTCTTAGATTTGCCCTTTTGAGGTAATTTCTAGATCTTACATAGAAATGCTTTATTATTTTATATTCTTTTTTTATTTTGTCTTCTCTGAGTGTGTATATTGAAATAGCCTATCATCAAGCTTACTAATTCTTTCTCCTGCTTGATCAGTTCTACTATTAAGGGACTCTGATGCATTCTTTAGTATGTGTATTGTGTTTTTCAGCTCCAGAATTTCTGGATTATTTTTAATTTTTAATTATTTCAGTCTCTTTGTTAAATATATTTGATAGTATTACAAACTCTTCTGTATTATCTTAAATTTCTCTGAGTTTCCTCAACACAGCTATTTTGAATTTTGTGTCTGAAATGTCACATATCTCTGTTTTGCAATGTCGATTTGAGATCTTTCTAGCTTTTTGATGTGGGTATTTAGTGCTACAAATTTCTAAATTTTCCCCTTAACACTGCTTTAGCTGCCTCCCAAAGATTCTGGTTCATTGTCTCTTTGTCCTCATTAATTTCAGAGAACTTCCTGATTTCTACCTTAATTTTTTTATTTACCTAGAAGTCATTTAGAAGCAGGTTGTTCAATTTCCATGTAGTTGTGTAGTTTTGAGTGAGTTTCTTACTATTTAGTTCTAATTTGATTGTGCTGTGGTCTGAGAGACTGTTTGTTATGATTTCAGTTATTTTGCATTTGTTGAGAAGTATTCTACTTCCAATTATGTGATCAATTTTAGGGTACATGTCATTTGGCACCAAGAAAAATGTATATTCTGTTGTTTGGGGGTATGAATTCTGTAGATATCTATAGGTTATTTAGAAGCAGAAGTCATTTAGAAGCAGGTTGTTCAATTTTCATGTAGTTGTGTAGTTTTGAGTGAGTTTCTTAATATTGAGTTCTAATTTGATTGTGCTGTGCTCTGAGAGACTGTTATGATTTCAGTTATTTTGCATTTGTTGAGGAGTATTCTACTTCCAATTATGTGATCAATTTTAGAGTACGTGTCATTTGGCACCAAGAAAAATATATATTCTGTTGTTTAGGGTTATGAGTTCTGTAGATATCTATAGGTTCCATTTTATCCAGAGTTGAGTTCAGGTACTGAATATCCTTTTTAATTTTCTGTTTTGATGATCTAATATTGACAATGGGGTGTTAAAGTCTCCCACTAATATTATGTGGGAGTCTAAGTCTCTTTGTAGACATTAAAGAAGCTGTTTTATTAATCTGGGTGCTCCCGTATTGAATGCATATATATTTAGGATAGTTTGCTCTTCTTGTTGAATTGATCCCTTTACTATTATGTAGTGCCCTTCTTTATTTTGACTTTGTCGGTTTGGAGTCTGTTTTGTAGAAACTACACAGCCCTTGCTTTTTTCTCCTTTTCACTTTGTAAATTTTCTCCCATCCCTTTATTTTGAGCCTATGTGTGTCTCTGTACGTGAGATGGGTCTCTTGAAAACAGCACACAAATAATTCTTGTCTTTTATCCAGTTTGCCATACTGTGTCTTTTAATTGGGGCATCTAGTCCATTTGCATTTAAGGTTAATATCATTTTGTATGAATTTGATCCTGTCTGCATGATGCAGTCTGGTTAATTTTGCAGACTTATAAATGTAGTTGCTTCATAGTGTCACTGGTGTGTACTTCAGTGTGTTTTGTAGTGACTGGTAACAGCTTTTCCTTTCCATATTTAGTGCTTCCAAATTAAGTTGTACTGGCTTCAAAAATTTGTTTTATATAATCACAGAAATCACATAACTATTTCCATAGTAAAAAATTTTATTAGGCATAACTAAGTCAAATTTGACTTGTAATTTAAATTTCAGTATTGCATATAAATACAAAAGGAATTAATTAACTTATTAGTAATAAAACAGGGTTAATATAAATTATTTTTTTCTTAACAGTATAGATATAGAATATATAATCTTTTATAAAATGACTGTGCATTTATAAAATGGCTGTGCATTCTGGTAAAGTAGTATTGACTTGTTTTCCATGAAATATACTCAGGTGAAAATTTTTATGTAATCAATAATTTAGTGCAGGATCTTTATTTCCATAGAACCAAGTACATTAATTTCCTTCATGTTAGCATAACATGTTTTATTCATTTTAAAACACTCTATGCAATTTATAGAGAAAACTGAAATGGGCAAACAGAGAGTATTAAAGTCACACAACATGTTATTATTTTAAAAGTAAATAACTGTGCTTTAAAAAGCAGTGACAGTAGAATTTACAATAAACTTATCTTTCAAACTGACTAATATTAAGGCCTGATGCATTTTTCAAATTAAGAATGCATTTTGCAGATTAAGTATACACACACACACACACACACACACTCTCTCTCTCTTAATATGCTAATATATGAATGACAATATTTTCTAAAATATATAAAAATGTTATACTACAGTATAAATATCTATTATACTTGATAAATTCATTGTTACTATGGAAATTTTTTTCAATTTATAATTCATAGTCTGTACATATCATACTTTGATTTTGTTTGATTTTTTGGTCTCCTACTAGTGAGTTGTGTTTTCTCTGCACAGGTATGTCAACAACATAATTTCTATGATTTCCATATAATTAAAATTGTAAAATTGAAGTTAATTAGTGTGGTAGGCAGAATTCAAAGATGGCCTCCTAATTTTTGCTCCTTTAAGCCCCTGATTATGTTATATTACATGGCAAAGGGATTGTGCTAATGTAATTATGGTATAGTTGACTTTGAGTTAATAAAAAGAGATTATCCAGTTGGGCCTAACCTAGTCAGTCACATGAGCCGTTCAAAAGCAGTGGGTTTTTTTTTTACTGTTTTAGGAGAAGTCGGAGAGATTCAAATAATGAGAATTCTGCTGAAGGAAGTGTTTCTATTGCTGTGACAGTGAAGGCCACAGGTCAAAGATCTAACAGTGACCTCAGAGGCAAAAGTGGTCCCTAGCTGTCAATCAGCAAGAACATAAAGACAGTAGTCCTATCACCATAAAGTAATAAATTCTGCTAACAACCTGAAGAAAAAAACCTGGAAGTAAGATTTTCCAAAACCTCAAGATGAGAACTCAGACAAGCTAATACCTTGTTGTCAGTCCTGTGATACCCTGAACAAACAACCCAGTCATATACTATCTATAATCCTGACCTACTGAAACTCTGAAATAATAAACAGGTGTTATTAAAATTTCTAAATGTATAGTAATTTGTTAAGCAGCAGTAGACAACCAATACAATTAGTAAAATTTGCTTGATAGGTTGATGAAATCTGACACTTTCAATGAGACAGATTTAAGAGCTCTGACAAGTAGGCTGGTTTATATTAGGTTTTGCAAGAGTAATTGCAGTTTTTGCCATTACTTTTCATGGAGAAAACTGCAATTATTTTTGCACCAACCTAATAACAGGGATCCCCAACCCCTGGGCAGGAGACCAGTACCAGTCCTCTCTGTGGCCTATTAGGAACTGGGCCACACAGCAAGTGTTAAGTGGCCTTGAGCGAACATTACCACCTGAGCTCCACCTGCTGTCAGATTAGTGGCTGAGCTCCACTTCCTATCCGATCAGTGACAGCATTGGATTCTCATAGAATCGTAAACCCTATGGTGAACTGTGTACATAAGAGACTTAGGCTGTGTGCTCCTTATGAGAATCTAACTGATGTCTGATGATCTGAGGTGGAACAGTTTCATACTGAAACGTCCCCTACCCACTCCGTCCATGCAAAACTTGTTTTCCATGAAACCCACCTCTGATGCAGGAGGTGAGTGCACCTACTGCTGTGCATCCAGCAATAGAAAATAACAGGCCACAGACTGGAGTGGCACTGTTCTGCTTCCCCTGGGTGTGGGGCCCCCTGCTATAAACTAGTCTACTTGTTTTGTCAGTGCTCTTAAACCTGTCTCACTGAAAGTGTTAGGAGGCTTCATCAACCTATCAAGTAAATTTTACTTCTTGTATTGTGTACCACTGGTTTATGGGACTCAATTGCCTGAAGACAATTAGGAAGATGAGGAGGTTAGAATGGGATGAAGCAGGGCCCAAAGAAAGGCTTCTATAAAATATATATATATTTTATACATATAAAGAAATATATAATAATATAATTATTATATATTAAATAATAATATAATTATATATTAAATAATAATATAGATGAATTATTTGTATTTGGAGAATTATAGAATCTTCCTGGAAAAATTTCTGTGAGTAAAAATTACCTTTATAGCTGTTAAGTGACTGGAAGACATTACAGACTAACAAGTCTTTTTCTATGGGCAGTTACTGAGGAAACAGAGAAAATAGATCAAACAGTAATTTCACACATCATTAATGACAAACCTAAATACAGACAAAAAGTGAAGAGGCTCAAAGAGGGAAATTTACGAAAGTTGATGGGGAAAAGAAAAGCATCCTAGAAACAGTCATAGCAAGGGAACATTATCAAAGCCATCTAGAAACCAGGGAAAAATGATTATGTTTATGTTTTAACAGAGACCTACAGCACCTCAATAAAGGAAAATGGTTTTTGGAAATTTTTTCAAGCTTTGTAGTAGATGCAGGAGTAACATTTTGGGACTCCCTCTGAGCCACACTTTATAGGAGCTGTCTACAGCTAAGGTTTGCACCTGTACAGTCTTAGAGAGCTTCATTATACTAACATTGGCAAAATATGTTATGTTTACATTTGCAATGTAATATGCATGTAAAATATAGATGACATATACTAATATTTTTTAAATCTCAGTCATATTTAGATATGTCTTCTTTCTGATAGTTTTTATTCTTTCACTTTCTCACTAGTTTTAAATATTCTAGTTATAAGAATTTACTTAATTAGCCTTCTCATTGTATCTTTTGAATAATATTAACTATTATTTCTATCTTTATTTTGCTCTACAGTTTGTTTGGACTGGGGAGGGTTTGTTATTCAAATTTTATAATTTGAAAAGTTTGAATACATGACTACAATTTTGTATTCTTTTTAAGAAGGAAAGCATTTGTAAGTCCATGGATTTTCAGATATATTTCTACTTCCCTTGAGATATAATCATTTAACTGCAGAACTGTTGAAAAATTTTCTTACTAACGGTGAAATCTGAATCAAGTCTTGTTGACAAAACTAATCCAGATAGATATGCAGACATCTGGGCAAAGTGGATATCTGGAAAAACTGCCAAGATGAGAATGTGAAAAGAACTTGGCAGTATGGAAACAGAAGTGTAGTCACACAATACATTCACACTTTCAAATCAAGCCAAGATTTTTCAGTCATGCCTGTTTGAAGCACCCTTATCTGAAAAATTGCCTGAACCTATCTATTCCAGATTTAGTGCACTTCTTGAAGAAATATGAAAATGAACTCAAAAAACAAATTCAATTCCTTATTGAGTAGACAAAGACAGAGAGATTAGACCATTAAGGGGAATCAAGGTAGATAGTTATGTTTAAAGGGAAATTTCTTCTCTTTTGCTAACGTACCAGGAAAGAAAACAATCATCTCCGCAGTCAGTCCAGATGCTTTCACCAAAATGCTAAAAACATAAACAAAAATCATCTGAGAAGAGATTATCTGAAAATGAGAAATCTGATTAAGGCACTGTGATGTTAAATACAACTTTTTTTTTTAACCAACTACTCCAAGTTAGTTTTTCCAATAATTAATTTCTAGCATCAAAGCAAAATCTTCTTGATGTGCCAGATACAATCTTTCACTCCATCAAAAATAGAAAGCAAAAATTAACTTATACTTTAGTATATATTTTACACTCTTATTTTCTTGGTACCAAAGACAGAGTCTAATAAATCTTTAGAATAAACATTTGGTTCAATACATCAAAATATGTGTTTGAAAGGTTTCATTTGTCTCTGAATATTGACTCTAATTGTGACGAAAATACAACACTTAAATATACTTCAATATTTAGTAGACTAATCTCTCAGAACTTGGAAATCAAATTACTTTTTTCAAGAAAACGTAGAGAGTATACTCAAATATTTTCTCAAAATGAGAGATACTGCAGGTTCAGTTCCAGACCTCCACAATAAACAAATGTTGCAATAAATCCAGTTATATAGTTTTTTTTTTGGATTCTCAATGCAGAGAAAAGTTATGTTTACCCTATACTGTAGACTAGTAAGTGTGCATCAGCAGTCTTCAATAACAATGGACATACCTTAATTAAAAGTACTTTACTACTAAAAAGCCCCATATTCATCTGAGCTTTCAGTGAGTCATAATCTTTTTGCTAATGAAGGATCATTCCTCAATGTTGTTGGCTGTTGACTAAGTGGTGGTTGATGAAAGTTGGGTGGCTTTGGCAATTTCTTAAAATAAGACAACGATGAAGTTTGCCACATTGATTGACTCTTCTTCTTATGAAAGATTTCTCTTCATGCTATGTTCATTGGTAGCATTTTACCCACAGTAGAACCTTTTTCAAAACTGAAGTTGACCCTTTCCAACCCTGCCACTGCTTTATCAACCAGATTTATGTAATAGTCTAAATCCCTTGTTGTCATTTGATTAATGTGCAGAGCATCTTTATCAGAAATAGCTTTGTTTATCCATAAGAAGAAGCTACTCATCCTCTAAGTTTTATCATGAGATTGCACTAATTCAATCTCATCTTCAGGCTCCACCTCTAATTCTTGTTCTCTTGCTATTTTCACCATATATAGTTACTTCTTCCACTGAAGTCTTCAATCTTTAGAAGTCATCCATGAGAGTTAGACTCAGCTTCTTCCAAATTCCTGTTAATACTGATATTTTGACCTAGTGTCAAGAATCATGGGCATTCTTAATGTCACTCAGAATAGTGAATTATTTGCAGAAAGTCTTCACTCTCCTTATCCCAGATCCATCAAATAAATCACTATCTATGGTAGCTATAACCTTACAAAGTGTATTTCTTAAATAGTAATACTTGGAAGTTGAAATTACTTCTTGATACTTGGACTGCAGAATGGATACTGTATTAGCAGGCATGAAAATAGCACTAATCTTTTTGTACATATCCGTAAGAACAGAATTCTTGGGTGACTAGGTGCATTGTCAATGATCAGTAATATTTGAAAAGAATCTTTTTTTTTTTCAACAGGAGAGCAGTCTGTCATTTGGAGCTTAGAAGCCAGGCATCACCCTCTCCTTACTAGCTATCAAAGTTCTAGATGACATTTTCTTCTAGCACAAGGCTGTTTCATCAACACTGAGAATCTATTGTTGAGTACAGCCACCTTCATCACTGAGCTTAGCTGGATTTTCTGGATAACCTGCAGCTTCTATACCATAACTTGCTGGTTCACTTTTCACTTTTGTGTTATGGAGATGGCTTCTTTCCCTAAGCCTCATGAGCCAATCTCTGCTAGCTTCAGACTTTTCTTCTGCAGCTTCCTCACTTCTCTGAGCCTTCAGTGAATTGAACTGAGTTAGGGCTTTGTTCTGGATAAGGCTTTGACTTAAGAGGATGTTGTGGTTAATTTGATCTTCTGTCTAAAATACTAAAACGTTCTCCATATCAGTGATAAGGCAGTTTCACTTATCATTTTGTGCTTACTGGAGTAGTGCTTTATATTTCCATCAAGAACTTTTCCTTTGTATTCACAACTTGACTAACTGACACAAAAGGTCTGGCTTTTGGCCTTTCTCAGCTTTGACATGTCTTCCTCACGAAGCTTAATCATTCTTAGCTTTTGATTTAAAGTGTGTCCAGAGTGAGTCTTCTTTTCACTTGAATACCTAGAGGTCATTATAGGACTATTACTTGGCCTAATTCCAATCTTGTAGTGCCTGAGGGAATAGGGAGGTCCAATGAATAGGAGATGGGGAAATGGCTTGTTGGTGAAGCAGTCAGAACACATAGGACACTTATCAGTTAAGTTTGGAGTCTTATATGAGCACAGTTTGTGGTGCCCAAAATAATTAAAATAAGAACAACACAGACCACTGATGGTAGATCACCATACAGATATAATAATAAAATTTGAAATATTGTGAGAATTACTAAAATGTGACACAGAGACATGGACTGGCATGTGCTGTTGGAAAGGTGGCACAGATAGACTTGCTTGATTAAGATTATCACAAACCTTCAGTTTGCAAAAATTCAATATCTGCAAAGTGCAATAAATCTAAGCACATACAATGAGGTAAGACCGTACTAGTTTTTCATGGTTGCTGTAACAAACCACCACAAACTGAGTGGCTTGATATATCAGAAATTTATTATTTCCCATTTCTAGTGGTTAGAAGTTTAAAATCAAGTGGTTGGACATGTTATTTTCTATGTGTTTGATTAAGCTAATTAACATATCCATAACCTCACCAATTTATAATTTTTTGTGTGTGATAACAATGTTAAAAATCTATTTTAGCAATTTTGAAATATATATTCTTACTGTGTTCACCATACAGCTTTATTGAATCTTTTTGTAATGTACATAATAATCAAAATATCACACTGCACTCCATAAATACATATAATTATAATTTGGCAATTAAACATGAAAAAATCAGTTTCTTTTTCTTTAAAAAAGAAAATAGTTTGTTTCTTCTAGAGGGCTCTGAAGGAGTCTGTCTCATTCCTTTCTCCCACCTTCATGTGGTTGTCATCAGTCCTTGGTGACTCTTGGCTTGTAGATGCGTGTCTCCAATCTCTGTATCTGTCATCATTTGGCATTCTTCCTGTGTGTCTTTGTCAAGATTTCCCTTTTGTTGTAAGAGCAGCAATAATTAAATCAGAGAATACTCTGATCTAATGAGTATTTATTTGGGTGTGGCTGTGCCACACTCAAATCTCATTTTAAATTGTAGTTCCCATAATCCCCATGTGTCATGGGAGCAACTCAGTAGGAGGTAATTTAATCATGGGGGGCAGTTATCCTCATGATGTTCTCATGATAGTGAGTTCTCAGCAGATCTGATTGTTTTATAAGGGGCTATTATCTGTTTTGCTTGGGACCTCTCCTTGCTGCCACCATATGAAAAAAGTTGTGTTTGCTTCCTCTTCCTTCATGATTGTAGGTTTCCTGAGGCCTCCCCAGCACTGTGGAACTGTGAGTCAATTAAATCCCTCTTCTTTATAAATTTCCCAGTCTCAGGTATGTCTTTATTGTCATCATGGGAATGGACTAACACGACTTATATGACCTAATTGAAATTTGGTTTACATTTGCAAAGACTGTATTTCTTATATTTTCTATTTATGTATTTATGTATGTATTTATTTACTTTTATTGTACTTTAGGTTCTGGGGTACATGTGCAGATCATGCAGGATTGTTGCATAGGTACCTACATGCCAATGTGGTTTGTTGCCTCATCCCCCTGTCACCTACATCTGGCGTTTCTCCCCATGTTATCCCTCCCTGACATCCTCACCCTCCTGAGGTTCCTCCCTTGGCCTCCCCTCAACAGACCCTAGTGTGTGATACTCCCCTCCCTGGGTCCATGTGTTCTCATTGTTCAATACCCGCCTATGTGTGAGAACATGCAGTGTTTGATTTTCTGTTCTTGTGTCAGTTTGCTGATAATGATGGTTTCCAGATTCATCCATGTTCCTGCAAAGGATACAAACTCATTCTTTTTTACAGCTGCCTAGTATTCCATGGTGTATATGTGCCACATTTTCCTTGTCCAGTCTGTCATTGATGGGCATTTGGGTTGGTTCCAAGTCTTTGCTATTGTAAACAGTGCCACTATGAACATACGTATGCATGTGTTTTTATAATAGAATGATTTCTAATACTTGGGGTATATACCCAGTAATGGGATTACTGGGTCAAATGGAATTTCTATTTCTAGGTCCTGGAGGAAGAGCCACACTGTCTTCCATAATGGTTTAATTGGTTTACACTCCCACCAACAGTGTAAAAGTGTTCCTGTTTCTCCACATCCTCTCCAGCATCTGTTGTCTCCAGATTTTTTAATGATCGCCATTCTAACTGGCATGAGGTGGTATCTCAATGTGGTTTTGATTTGCATTTCTCTAATAATCAGTGATGATGAGAATTTTTTCATATGTTTGTTGGCCTAATATATGTCTTCTTTTGAAAAGTGTCTGTTCATATCCTTCGCCCACTTTTGGATGGGTTTGTTTGTTTTTTTCTTGTAAATCTGTTTTAGTTCTTTGTAGATTCTGGATATTAGCCCTTTGTCAGATGGGTAGATTGCAAAAATTTTTTCCCATTCTGTTGGTTGCCAGTTCACTATAATGATTGTTTCTTTTGCTGTACAGAAGCTCTGGAGTTTAATTAGGTCCCATTTGT